>JABUQX010138655.1:0-15628 GCA_015478945.1 Trachelipus rathkii
TTCTCAGGTTTATGGTTCTTGTTTAAAATGATCTTACATCTCCAGCTTCCAATGCTCTACATGTAATCAACATAAGACACGTCCATAAAGTATGCTGTTAGGATGCCCTAAATAAGCTGACTTGCATTAATATCAGAGGTAGTAATTCCTCCTTTGAACAGTGGGTATCAATGGACTACACATCGTCCGTAAATTAGGATTTTTCTACAGTAGTTAAGTCTTTTAATCTAAAATCTTTCTCTCTTTCTAAGTTTATCTAGGAGTTATGGTCGAAGATTTCTCGTGGAATGAATTACTTTTTTTGTAAGTTTTAAAATTCACTTTCTTGCGCCTACCACCATCATAGACTTGCAAAGTTATTAATGGCATGGTTTTATTCTCTCTGAAAGCCAGGGGGAATCTTCTCAGTTTCGGTGGGTGATGTCTCGACGAGTTTGGAGAGTAATAGTGGATCTATTTTCTGAACACCGACATAAGTGTCGCAGCATCATTGGATATTGGCATACAATTGTCTACTCCTTTCATCTTTGATAGGTTACGGGTTATAGGTTATCAACTATCACTGGCTGGAACAACTGATGGTGTAGTCTGGCACTCGTACGAGGTCTTGGCATAATTTCTTTTTTTGTATGGGATGAGGAAATATTCTCAGACCGGCTGTATGGTCATATCGTCTTATTTCAATAAGTTATACATGGTTGGATACTAGTATTTATAGATCTTGGCGGAAGAAGAATCTTTGCTTTAAGGTTTTGCAGACTTTTTATTCTATTAGGGGAGTATGGCGCACTAATTTGTGTAAATCTACTCTCCATATTCCTATCGTTGCTCGTGTAGAGACTAACCTATCTGTTATCTGTGCGGAGGAGGGCAACAACTTCACTTGGTCTTTGGCTAATATTGTTCCGTAGGGAGAAGAGGAAGAAGAATTCCTAGAGCGACTAGTTTACCCGCTTTTTTCCCGCTACTGTGAAACCTCTTTGGTCTTGGTCTCTTGCATTGTATTGACCTGCATTCACTTCCGAAAAGCACATATCTTTTATGCGAATTTAGTCTGGCAACTATCTTTTCAATCTGAGAAATGTCGACATCGTGTCTTATTCAAAGTTAGTTCTAGTTATCGGCATAGAACACTCTTATTCTATTTCCCGGGTTCAGTGAAAACACTCTGAGAGACTACTCTTGGTCTCGTGAATTTATGACATTAGTGCGTTTCCGAACGAACTATATATTCATCATTTTCGGTGTCTTGTATTTATGGTTGTAGGGAGTCAGATAGTTAGGATTTCGGCTGGTGACACTTCAGTTGCTTTGGTTTTTGTTCTACCCGTTATTTTTCCTCCTTCGATCGTTTCTCTTTGGGCCAGAGTGCTACTTTATTCTTCATGCCTTGCTTCTCCCGTTGGTCTAATTTCCACACCCTTTTGCCCTTTACGGGCCCTCCTCTAATCGGGGTGGGGACCATTTGCCGCCGTTGCTGTTCATCGTCTGTGGCAGCCGTCGGCCGTTTTAGTCGTGTCTGGGTTTGTCTCCCGTGCCCGATGGTGGTAGTTGGGTGGCTGCCCCTACCAACTTACTCTCTTTTGTCTGTGGACTCGGCCTGCTCATGGCATCGCTACAGCAGAACTGGAGTGCTGTGCACGGTCGTCTCATCTACAAGGGACGTCCGCGGTATGACGCTTCAGGAGAAGTTGAAAAACCAGGACTCGGCTTTTCATGGCACCTGTGCTGTTTTCAGTATGGTTCAACTGGAAGCGGATTCTCGGTGTGAGTTGAATCGTTGCCACGCTTCTGGTCAAGGGAATAGCGGACGAGGGTGATGGAGCTGCCTTTGTAAGAAAGGAGGAAAGATTTGAAAACTTTGCTTCGGGGTGCTGACCGATGGGCTAGAGGAAACCCGGTGGCAGAACGTGAGTGGGTGTTGGTGTGAATGTTTTGTGTTGGTGGTGGAGATATGGCAGGCGGACGACAGCATGTGCATTCTGATGGAAGTGGATAATTGAATTTGTGGCTAGGAGAGGTCTAGGGTGAGAGCTTTTAGTTGCTGGTGTGTTGATGAGGGATACAAAAAATCTAAGAACCGAGTAAATTTAAAGTGTTGAAAAAAGTAACAGTACTGATGTGGATGTGCGACTAGTTGTAGTTCCATCTGAGGTATTGTGTGGTGGATGGTCGCGATTTTATCTAGGGATTCTATAATGATGTTTTGGGATGGGGGAGTAGCAAGGATTAGAAATTCTATGGACGAATTTTCGGTATTATGTATCCTTTTTTGCACCTCCAGATCGGTATCCTGCGGCTGACGAGAATTATGTTGTATTTTTGAACAGGTTGTCAGCTGACATATACAGTCGCGCCCATTCGTCAAGGAGGCGCAGTGTAGTATGCTCCATGTTCCATAATTCTTTCATAATATAATTGACGGAACGGCAGCCATAAAATTTCTAATATTGTAGAGATGGGCAAAGCAACGCCGAGGGCTTTAAAGTGAAGGGGAGAGAGTCGGTACTTCTTCCGCAAGGACTGACGAAAGATGAGAGAATTACAGAACAGAAGGTGGCGGTAAAGAGCTGAAGAAAGCGACAATCGCGTTAGGCTCATATCTCATATCATGTGTCTACATAATTCAAACAAAACTTGCACGCAAGATGTCTGGTGCGGCACTAAGTCTCCACTTGGTGCGACGGGCGTGGGCGTTCTCAAACCGAGGTGGGTGGTAAGGTACTAAGATCATGGGTAGCTATTCTTTGACTGTCTCTCATGACCTGCCACTATAGAGAGGTATAGTATCGGTGAGACTTTGGTTGCTTGAGATGTGAGTATCTTCCACATTTCATAACATCCTCACTTAATTATAGTGGCTTTCTTATCTCACTGTTCAGTGCGTTGTGGTCAAACTATTTTATTATGTTTCTTGGTTTTTATCTAATAAATATCTTTATTGCGTTTTTTTTGTTTTTTTTACTTGATATTAAATAATTATTGTTTGTACACTATCTGTGTTCTATAGATTATCTTAGTGATTAGATTGTATATATTATAGTCATTCCAGTATAATAGAATTACTCTAGTAAACTGTTGATGTATCCATAAAATTGTTTTATCATTATCTTTCCTCATCTCGATACCCCTTTTTCAAAAAATTCAGTTTAATATAAACTCAAAATCAAACAATATCCGAAGTATATTAAGTAGTTCCTACTCTCTTATAATCAGGAGCTATCAATATCGTTATACATCCATATTAATTGTCTATACTCGTATTCACCATACTTCTATTATAATTTCTTCCATTTGTAAAAAATATCCAAAGAGTTAAAAATGGATGAACCTTCTAATCTCTGTCAATCAGTTACGTAAATTGAATTGTACTTATAAGGCGATTGCAGACGCAAGTTCAGAAATTTGCCTTTCCAGCTGCTCGACAGTAAGTTGCTTTGAATTGTTTATTAAATATTCTTTAAATCTATTTATAAATGGTGCCAATGTTAAGACGGCTGTTAAATAATCAATAAACAATAATACAAAGGAGAGAATCGCAAAATATCGTAAACTATAGTTATTCTTCAGGTTAGTAATGTGTAAATTTTACACAAGGTGCTGAGAGCTGATGTCAATATATACCCCTAATCGGTAACCGGAACTACAAGTAGCAGAGTGTATTTACTTACAAAGGTCAATTCTATATTAAATATCAACTTAGCAAGGTGCGCAATATTTTTCATTGGTTTCTGTTTACATCCTGCGTTTTAGGGGCATCTTTCCCATGAGTTTACGACTCCCCCTTCCGTTACTGCGTCGTTTTTTACCAGAGTCTCCCTGAAGATCATAGCCGTCCCCTGGCTTACTTGAGTACTAATTATTTCCTTTGCTCAGCCTTCTCACCGTATCGTCCTTGTAATTCCTTGATGGCTAAATTATTCCTAGCACTCACCATTGTAATGTCATGCCGGTTTCGTCGTGTCGGTCCGGCTCACCACATTCGGCGTGGGGTTCAGAATAGTCTTAGGTGTGGTTTAAGACTTGACATTGTACTTGTGGTACATTAGGTTTATCTTTTACTCTTTTTTTAAGTGGTCTCCCCCTCGCCGTCAGCCCTCCCTTCGGCGTCCGTTGCTCCCTCTGTGCCGTTTAGCTTTTGTTTATTTAGTTAACCGGCTACTTTGGCCTATCTCTCTTCGGTCCCTTTCTGTTACTCCGTTCGCATGGAGGGCGCTCTTCCTCCTTTCTTCCACTCCTCTAATTTTCGGGCCCCGTCCGCTATCTTCACACGCTCCTCATTTCTCGGGCTGCGCCTCTTCTCTCTCCTTCAGCCTGGTCCTTCGGGCTTATCTCTCGCGCCTTTTTTGTTTGGGCTTCCTCGTCCTAGTCGCTCATTCTTCGCTCTATCACCACTCCACCTACCCCACCTAGAGCCATGCCACGCTGGATGCGCAGGTCCACAGCCAGCTTTTCGCCGCCCTTCGGCGTCACGGCGACGGGTGCTTGCGCGAAAGCCACCTTGTCGGCCACTTTCGACTGCTTGGTCGCTCTTGGGTTTCTCGCCGTATTCTACCATCCCTAGGGTGGCTTCGTAGCCCCGGCCTTTGAATAACATAGCGGTGTAGTGGAGGTAAGGGGTGGTTGCGCTTTGGGCCACCGTCACGGCCGGTTTACTCCTTGATCTTCCCCCTGCTCTTCTATCACTCCAGTGGTCTTGGTTTATTAAGTAATTGCAAATTCTGGGCAATCGAAGCAGAGGGGAAACCCGATTGTCCTCTTGATTCAATGGAAGTTCTGATGTTTCAAGCATTACTACTTACTTGTATTGAAATCCGAATTTCACATTAGCCTTCCTTGTTCACTTAGTCACCTCCGACATGTTTTGGAGTTTAAGTTAATAAGGATCAATCTCGGTTCTCAGTGAACGGGTTTCTCAGAAGTTGAGCAGAAATGATGTTTAAGTCAGAATTGGCAAGTGAATTTAAGTCAGATTTGGGAACTAAGGGTATGTCAGAGTTGGGAACTTCTACCCTGTTTTTATTTTTCACATTCATCTCCATAGACATTCATTCTAATTTATTTTTATTTCGATCATCACGTAGACGTTGGTCTAACCGTGGATCTAATGCGATAGCTGCAAGAGATGGATCGAAGTCCAAAGTCTCTTGGCCATCAACACCTATGCTTGTGTCCAAGTCTTTAAGTTGAGTTTCTTCTGACATTTTTAAGTTTTAATGGAAAGTATTTCAAAAGATTGGGAGGGTTATTACTAACTAACTCTCGAATCTGTTTAATGTAAGTACAAAAAAAAAAAAGATTTCCTCGAAGATACTGAAGAGAATCGATGATTTTCAAAATAAATGTCGGTGTGAGCGAGAGTCACAATCCTAGTGCACGCAAGCGCAGGAACTCAAACAGAGTCCCTGTTCGGGCGCCACTTAATTATTTATGTGGCGGAGAGAAAGTACGCTGGGATCAACAAGTGTACCGGGTGTACGTCTCTCCGGGCTCTTTCTTGTACGATATAAAGTTCGAAGAATTGAAGATTACAAAGGTCAATTTATGGAAAATTACGTAGATGTTAGGTTTGTGATGTTCAAAGATAGTGGTTTGAATGTCTAGTCAGCACAGCAACCACCTGACACCATCAGGGGTAATACGGAGCAGATTAGATTTTCTCCGTAACGGGAGGAAATTTGTCATTTAGGACTCCATCGGCCTGCTGACTTGTATGACTATCGGGAGGATTGTGATCATTAATAAATACATTGTCTATATTAATATCTTGCCCTGCATCGTTCAGCTTGAGATCACGTTTAAGTAATTATTCACATCATAATTAACCAAGTTGTTACTGCACAGGTTTTTCTAACTGAATATAAACCAAAAGTGTCAGCTGCACAGGTTCGGACTGAATATTGAAACCGCAAGGTTGTTCACTGGCGCACAGGTTTTGCACCTGAATATTAAAGTTGAAAAGATTTGAATTAATTATATTTTCCACTAATCACAAAATAGAATGAAATAATTAATCAAAAGTAAATAATCAGGGATTTGACACACCAGAAAAAGTTCTATCTTTAATTAGGTTTGTAAGAATTAAAATATTATATTGGTGGAAGGAGGTTTTACCAACTCAATTAATCCACTGTATAAATTATTTTAAGAGTTTAAATAAGTATAAGTATAAGCGAATAAGCCTGGACTGCCAGCACAAACAATCCAGTCTTGAATTCACAGAAACAAAGAATAAATAAGAAAGTGATATATACCACAAATATTGATTATTTATTCTTAAAATCTATTTACATTAGCTCTAGAAAGCTTCATAGGATTATATTATCAGATTCGAGAGTGGAAACGAAAGTAGTTTCCAAATATTGCTCATGTAAGAAGTTAAGGTAAGTATTAGGAAATAAGAGGCTAGATTAACAATATAATGACTTAGCTTTGAATTAATGAATAATAGTTTTTCTTTCAGGTATCACGATCCAAGAATGGATTTCAGGATAGAATAAGGATCCAAGAATCTGGACTCAAGTAAGTCCCAGATATGAGAACACAGATATGAAAGCACAGATATGAAATTCCAGAACGAAATTCCAGATATGACTCCCAGGTATGAAAATTCAGATATGACTCCCAGGTATGAGAATTTAGATATTACTCCCAGGTATGAGAATTTAGATATTACTCCCAGGTATGAGAAGCCTGTTAAAAGTAAGTAACAGTGTTGTTTGTTTAAAAAAGCTTTTACCTACTCTTTATTATATATTATTTTTAATCAATTTTGTTACATTTTAAAATTACATATTCATTTGCTTAAAACTTACCCTATTTTCTAAAAGGGCTTGTTTTATTCCTTTACCCAAGGTTTTCTTGAGTATTCTTTATAATTTAGTACTGTAAAAGTTTAAGTTAAATTTACCATCATTATTTATTAATCCATATTAATTTATATAGATTAAATCATAAAAGTTAACATTCATTATAATTATAAGTAAACTGACCTTAATTGAATTGCAATCCTCATATAAGGTCTTCAAGAAAAGCTTTCAGAAAGTGAGTCACACTATTACCTATTCTAATACTTTGTGACTTAAAACTCCATAAAACATGTATTACAATATATAACAATACTAGAACAGAAAAGAAACAATATTATAATATATGCAAATTTCACAGGGTTTTTCCAATAATAAATCCATAATACTTAAAACTAAACACCACATGGTGAGATTATAAACCACATGGTGTATTATCCATTACTGAGAATGGTTTCTGCTATGTTTAATCTTCCCAGTATACATATATAAAAACACGAACAATATCTCCCTTATATCTATATAACTAATATATATATATATATATATATATATATTATATATATATATATATATTATATTATATATATATATATATATATATATATAAGTTATATATTATATATTATCTATATTATATATATATATATACATATATAAATATATATAATTAATTATTATACGTATATAATATATATATATAGTATATATTATATATATATTATTATATTCATATATATCTATATATATATATTATACCATGTTAATAATATTATTATATAATATATAGTATATACAACCTCCCACAGGGCAGGAGTGCTGGGAGAGTTATTTCTTTTTTCCTCACTTCACAAATCTCTCCACTCATCCAACCGGATGTTACATCCCGTGAGAGCGCCATTTCTGTTGTGGCAGGTGAGGGGTGGTCTGCCTCCTTTGTAGGCTGTGGAGGAGAGGTTCAGACCTCTTTGCAGGACGGACAGAGCTTGTCTCTATGTAAGCGCGGAAGAGGGGGTGGCTCTATGGCAGGAGGAGAGTACAGTCTCTTTGTAGGCAGAAGGTGTTGGAAGTTGTTGGTTGTTGTTGTTCTTCTTCTTCTTCCCCGACTAAAGGTCTGGTTGTAGCTGTGAGGAGGCTTCTGTAGGTTATCTCTTTTCTGCTTGGCTCCTCCGCTATCTCACTCGTCTCTCTGTAATAGTTCTCTGTTGAAGTCATCTCTCTCTCTCTCCTCTCTCTCTTTCTCTCTCTCTCTCTCTCTCTCTCTCTGCTCTTCTCCCTCTCCTCTGCTCTCTCTCTCTCTCTCTCTCTCTCTCTCTCTCTTCGTCTCTCTCCTCTCTCTCTCTCTCTCGTAGGTATAATAAAAGTCTGTTTGGTTTGAAGTCGAATCCTTTAATATGAACAAATGCTTTCAACCTATATTATAACAACTTTGGCAATCACATGCAGTTAAACTTAATTGCAAATAATTTCAAAACTCTTGTCATATAGACTCCTGCACACTAGTCGCTGGATCTATATCATTACAACACACACTACACCAATTTTATGTTCCCCCCCCCATTATGAGTAAGAAAACTGTTTGAATATTTACGCGTTATTTGCCAACAAATCGCATGCTAAATATTTCATCATATTACAGCTATTTTTAATATGTCTATCTACTGCATCGCGATATAAAAATGCTATACACATTATATTAAACAGATGTACATATATTAAATATATTAATGTTAAATAGAATAAATAGCTTAAAAGCAAAACTGCATTTCAGTTCCGGTAATAAAAAAAAAAAAATAGAACGTTATTTAAAACAAAAAATATATTTTCACGTTAACTTTCATATATTTTGCAAGTATGTATTAAACAAAGTATAATCCATTATAACTATATAGAAGGAAATATTATATATAATATATTAAATGCTATATAATCACATAAATTAAATGTTACATTTAAGGTCAATTACAAATGCAAATTTAATTCAGTGTTACAATATTTGCAAGTATTTTAGAGAGTCTTCGGATTCACCTCGAAGAAACATTCTCTAAATATTTTAAAAGGCTACTACATATTTCAATTTAACAGGCATAAAGAATTTATTTTTGAAATACTTTCTAAACAATTTACTAAATACACTCGCCCTAAGTGGATGCGTATTTTTTAACAACTAAATTTTAATATACTAAAATCATTGAATTAATTACTAAATATCATTTGAATACAATGACTTTGAAACACTATTATTAATAAATTTAAAACGAAAATGAACATTTTTTTCTCATTTTTTTTACATAATTCACTTTTTAAACAAATGCACCAATAAAAGCGCACTTTTCTACCTGGATTAGGTCGAGACAAAGCCGATTCCTGTGGTCAGGTAGATCACTGTGACCGTTGGTTTTCGCAATATCATGCGATTGAGGAACCATCTGCAGAGGGAGTCACCAGCCGGTAAAGAAACCATCTGGGAAAACGAATTACCAGCACTTAAAGGAACCTTTTATGAAGGCGATCTACCAGCCTGTAGAGGAACCGTCTGTGAAGGCGAAGAGAGTACGACAGGCTTCAAATGACTAATCGAAACGACATCCGTATGTCCATCAGGAAATTGTATCTTGTAGAAGGCCAGAATAAAGTGTTTCCAAACTTTTCCGAATGCGATCGACACGAAGAAAGAAATGGGTACAGGTTTGAAGTTCGGCAGGAATGTATGATGAAGAGGAGGTAGTTGTCGGAAATCCAATTGTTTCATGTGAGTCATAAATTTCTCATGAAGTCGTTGCAAGAATCTCTATTTTTAGGTGCTTGAAGAAGTTCAAAAGGACAAAGAGGCTTTTTCCGGTTACTGCTTGAAAAGGTGAGAATTCGGAGTGATCAGGAATGCAGCGAAGACTTAGCATGATGAATGGAGGAGATAGTAACCAATTTTGTTTTCGCGCCACGATAGCACTCTTCAGTGATAGATGAAACCTTTCGTTTTTGCCATTTGCTGAAGGATGGTAAGCGCTCGGTCCGAGCCTCTTAATCCAATCAGTGTGATAGCTAGGGGAGAATTCACCTGTCATTGGTGATCCTCTATCCGAAATTACATAGAGAAAAATTCTAAATCTTGATATCCACTGCATGAAGGTAAACGAGATAGATTTTGAAGTCGTCGGCTTCTAGAGGAATTGCTAGAGGAATTGAAACACTAGAGGAATTGCTTCTGTCCTCTTAATGTTCTTGTCAATGCACGTGAGTAGATATCTGAAGACTGGAGCTGAAGTATCAGTTAAGGAGGATAGGATAGAGGTAATGGTCCCACGATGTCAATATGTACCGCTTCAAAACGTTATGCGGATTTTCATGGGAGTAACTAAGTCGGTTTATGTAGGGCGTTGAATCTTTGAAAAGTTGGACACTGTCGTCGAGCAGAGCGAACCAAAATGTTGATGTCAGACCATATTAGGCAGAACTATCTACTCTTGATAAAGACGCAGAGAAGCCTTACTCAGGATGAGACATCTGATGAAAATTGTCGAAAATCTGTTCACGACAAGGTTTGGCAAAAATAGTCGTGGAAAAAAGCCTGATGAAGCTATCTACACCAATACTTAGATAATTATACGAGGGTAAGAATGAAAGAAGCCTCTGAAGAGGTAGTTTTTTCTTCATCATTAATGTGAAGACGGGCGATGGCAGGTAAATCCCCAAGTCATCTACTGTTACGGGATATCCGGGAAAAGTATCTGCCACAATGTTATCAGCACCCATAAGACAGGTCCAGTTGAAGAGACATAATTGTGCTTAAGTTTACAGAAGATTGGCGTTTCTGTCGATCACTCTTGGTGCTTGATTCCTACTGTAGAAGCTGCCGACGAGAGGTTTGTATCTCAGTCACAAGGGACATTCCTCCTTCAACATATGCTTTTGGAAAATGAAGAACAGAATAGTAAGGTCTGCTAGACAGTTTCGGGGTCGTAAATTTTGAGCTATTTTGTTGCTGTTCTGGATAGAAATTTTGCTGAAGAATCTAATAGGTAACGAACCTGGCAGTGGCGGGGCTCGTCTTTTTTGGCGCTGCTGATTGCTGGGCTGTGCGCACACCCTCTCAAGGAGTACCTTCCCTTTCCATAAAAAAAATGCCAGGGCATAGGAATGTTGTGAAATATAATTTTTTCCAAATAGAGGTGAAAAGAAAAATTTTTTTTTTAAACAATTTAATACATAAAAAATAGTAATTAACAAGAAAATAAGAAAAGAATGCCTTTTGCAAAGAGCAAATTTATGTAAGATATTTTTATTCATAATCCAATAGTATTAATGGGCGGCTCCTATATTGCAAGGCCCTGAAAAAAGACACTTTATAGTTTCTTTTAAAATAAGACAAAATAGCAACTTAACCAAGAAAAAAGAATACCATTCCTATAGTGTTTTTAGCAAGTCTGCTAGTTTGGCTTTTTTGTGAATTTTAATGAACTTACGAGATTGTCTCATATAAATGCCTTTCAATTTGAGGGAGTGCTTAGTTGTCCTTTAATGTCCTTCTGTACTATAAAAGACATATATTAAAGACAAATAAAAATAAGTTTATTAGGCATCAGAGAGATTGGATGTGTGGTGTGTTTTTATGGTGTTGAAAATTTAATTTGTTTATATGAAATAAATTATTTATTACAGAAAAATTTCATTTTATATGATGCTGATGATTGATGATGAGTGCATGTGCCTTGGATGTTATTTGAAAATTGAGCCCAAATATTGTTTAAATTGCGTGTATTATTTAAATTTATGTTTCAAATTTAAGGGAAATTAAAGTTTATTTCTAATTTTGCTCTGAAACCTTCAAAGAAGGATAAGTCTCCCCTTCCCTATTGGCGGATTCTACCACACAAAATCTGATTTTACAAAGATTGCTTCGAGATTTCACAGCTCTGTCTTCGACACAGTGCCAGGCGTAAGATGATATATATATTAATTATATATATTATATATATTATTATATATATATATATATATTTATTATTATTATCTATATATATTATATTATATATATATAATATATTATATATATATATATATATTTATTATAATTATATATATATATATATATATAATTATATATATATATATTATATTATATAATTATTATATATATATATTATATAATATATATATGTATATATATATATAATATATATATATATATATTATATATATATATATTATATATATATACTATTAATATATATATATATCATATTATATATTATATATATTCTATATCATTATAATTATCAATATATATATATTTATATTATTATAATTATATATATATATATATATATATTATATATAATTATATATATAATAATATATAATATATATTATACTATCGTTATTATATATATATATAATATTATATAAATATATATATATTATATATATATTATATATATATATAATATATATATAATATATCTTATATTTATATATATATAATATATTATATATATATAAATATATATCATATATTTTAAGGGTGTTAATAATTTGACTTTTTTTTTTTTTTTCTGAATTTAAAAATGTTTTCAGTTTTTTGGTAAAGCTATCCTACTTTTTAGTACAGGTGTCAGTATTCGGAACGGCTGGGTTAACGTTAATTATATATATATATTATATATTATTATATTATATATATATATATATATTTATATATTATATAATAGTATATATATAACTATATTATATTATATATATATATATAATAGCCATATTATATAATAATATATTATATCACGTAATGAGAACAGTAACCCACCGCAAGACAGGGGGGGGCGACCTATCCCAGCAGCAAGAATTATATCAACGGTGTATCCGGTTTTAAAAAGCTACTGTGGCTCCTCTCTCTCTCTCTCTCTCTCTTCTCTTCTCCTCTCTCTCTCTCTCTCTTTCTCTCGCTTCTCTCCTCTCTCTCTCTCTCTCTCTAATATATATTATAATTATATAATTATTATATTAATATTATTTTATAAATATTATTATATAATATAATTATATTATTTATATATATATATAAAATAGCAGCCCCTCCATGCCAAGTTTACACGAGCCGCCACTGGTACTGGCTGTTCATCAACCATCTGATGAAGGACTGCTCCTATAGAAATCTGGATGATATCCATGACTAGTTGAAGATGGGTAACATTCGGCAAAGAAAAAGGAAGGGTTGTGGCGTTTTGCAATTGATTTTTGATTTCAATGAAGGATTCTTTTTCTTCTGTGGTCTACGTAAAGGATTTATCTTTTGGATGGTGTTTTGCTTTTTCTGATAAAGGAAAGACGAGTTTTGCAAAACAAGAGATGAAACGAAGATAGTATCCTATCATTCCCAAGAATCTTCTAAGAGCTGCTGAATTTCGAGGATGAGGGTACTTTGAAATTTCGGAAGTCTTTTCTGATGGAGGAGAGAGTCCATCTGAAGAAATATGGATACCCCAAATAGTTGAGAGATGACTTGAAAAATTCACATTTTTCTAAGGAGATTTTAAAAGAATTTTCCTAAAGAACCCTGAAAACTGCCTTGAGATGTTCTTCATGTTGTTCTGGATTTGATGAAAAAATTACCGTCATCTAGGTAGACGTAAATAAACGGGAGATGTCGAAAATGAAGTCCATTATGCGTTGGAATGTAGGGCCAACATTTTTCAAACCAAACGGCATAGAAAAGTATTCAAACAGGCCGAAAGGAGTGGTAATGGCAGTCTTTTCGATGTCCTCCGGTTGTATTGGAATTTGATGGTATGCCCACGGAAGGTCTATTTTGCTGAAGATAGTTGATCCATCTAGACGTTGTGAGAGACTTTGAATCTGAGGAAGTAGATATCCATCCATTTTAGTAATGGCATTCAAAGATCAGTAATCACCACAAGGATTCCAGGTTTCAGTGGTTTTATTTGGTACCAGATGGAGCGGAGAAGCCTAAGAATACTTTGAAGGTGTTATGATCCCATTCTTCAAATGAATGTCGAATTCTGATTTTGCTGCTTTTAGTTTATCTTCGGGAAGACGGTGAGGTCTTGCAAACACTGGAGGAGAATCTCCAGTCTCTATGTAGTGAACAGGTCCTTGTGGATTAAATTTGATGTTCGTCAAGTCAATGGGTGAAGTTAACAAAGGAAACTCCTGAAGCAAAGATGAGATGTGAGTATCCTCAATGTTAGCATTGATTTGTAAGTATGGAACTTCTGCGGAAGAGACTTGAAGAGGTGCTATAAGAGGCGTATTTGTGTCTTGCAGAATTTTCTTCCCATAATTGATGATTAAGTTGTAATGGTGTAGAAAATCCATACCCAATATTGTCATTGCGATATCAGCTACTATGAAAGTTCAATTAAATTCTCGACGAAGCTTCTTGACCGTTATATATGTCTCTATTTTACCATGACACTTGATAGGCAAGCCATTGGCTGCGGAACAATTGACATTAGCTGCAAATAGGGACATGTTGGTTACCACTGAAGAAGGTAGGCTCGAGATGGAGAAGCCGGTATCCAGCAAGAGGAGAGTATCTGCGCCGAATATTGTGATGTTGATAGTCAGTTGCGAACTGATTATAGCGCAGCAATCAGCTCGTTCTTCTAGTTTTCCGTTGGGGCAGGAGAAGAAGCTCTAGAAGAGGGGCGAGACGAGGGCTGCACTTGAACGTTAGAATTTTCCGGCCACTTGCAACGTGGAATGAATGTCCTTGCCTATTGGACGAAGTAAATGGGAGCTCTGCAGATGTAGGGTCTTTGGTTCTGACAATATGGACGAAGTCCTGGAGGTATTCCGGTAGTTTTTGTTGTTGTTGTTGTTGTTGTTGTTGTTGTTGTTGTTGTTGTTGTTGTTGTTGTTGTTGTTGTTGTTGTTGTTGTTGTTGTTGTTGTTGATGTTGATGATGATGATGATGATATTTGTTGTTGTTTTTGTTATTTGTTGTTGTTGTTGTTGTTGTTGTTGTTGTTGTTGTTGTTGTTGTTGTTGTTGTTGTTGTTGTTGTTGTTGTTGATGATGCTGTTGTTGTTGTTGTTGTTATTGTTGATGTTGTTGCTGTTGTTGTTGTTGTTGCTGTTGTTGTTGTTGCTGTTGCTGCTGCTACTGCTGAAGTAGTTGCTGTGTAGTAGTTGCTGTGGACACTGCCATAACAGGAGCGGACGAAACCAAAACAACTAGATCGTTAGCTAGCTCTCCAATTTGCTCAAGGCTAAGTACTGTTTGCGCAGCTACAGTTGGTCAAATGTTGGTTGGAAAAGTCTTCAAAAACTGCATTCGGATGATGTCTTCTCCAATTTTTAATTTGGTACCATAACGAACCATTTCTCGCAGATGAATTGAAGGCTTACCACTGTAAGCTTGCTTAGACATAAATTCGATGAATAATTCATTCTTGCTCTTTTCGTAAATGGCAATGACTGCTGTCTTCAGCGGAGTGTACGCTTGAGCATCGAGTTCTGCAAAGGAGATACAATCGTCGACATCTGTTGGGAGCTGAGAGAGAGCGTGGAAGTACTGTCTTCTCCGAAGTAATTTTTCCAAGGTGAAACTGTGCCTCTAAGACTCTGAACCAGGTTGGAACGGAAGTCCCGGAAAACACGAGAGGTTTAACCTTGTCCCGGCGATGGTCTCACCTTCTTCTGCTGGGGGCCGCTGCGTCTCTTCGTCGTCAGAAGGCATCTTTTTCTACCTCAGTAGGGGATGTTCTTCTTCTTGCGTCTTTAGCGGGTGGTCGTCTGCTTGCCCTACCTTTGGAGAGAGGTAGGAAGAGGGGTCGGCCTCTTTGGCAGGAGGAGAGTAGATTCAGA
>JABUQX010138656.1:0-30000 GCA_015478945.1 Trachelipus rathkii
ACCTAAAAAGTGTCAAATATTTAGTTTTGTGTGAGGGGGCGGATGAAGAGAACGGTGAAGCAGGTTGGAACCATCGCAGTGGTTATGTAAGTTTCTTTATTGTATTTTATTTATTCATTATTGACATTTTTATTGCTTATTACGAATTTAATATGATATAATGTATTATATTAAGTAAATAATAATAATATAAATTGAATTTATAAGTAAAAGACGAATTTAAACAAGTAGGTCCGAAGTTCAACCCCTCAAATGGTTGGTTCCGCTTCAACCCCTCCATCGTCAAGGCTGATCACGTTATTTCAAGACTTTAAAATAAGAACTTATTTATTAATTAGAATTACATTATTATTTTTTTGTGGTGCTGAATTATCTTCGGATTCGGATTTACTCAAAAAAAAAAAATTCCCCAAAAGTGTCAACTTTTACTCCAGTCTGGAGATCCAATTATAATAATAAATGGTCCATAGTCATCCGGCTGCCCTACCGCTACTACAATTTGCCATTCGTTGTACCCTTTCTCACTCTACCATTACCGCTATTAAACTTACTAATAACCTGTTCCCATTTTACAGTCCTGCCCCATCTAAACCACACAAATTTTGCTATCCCTCTTCCATCACTCGCCAAATGTTTATGCAGAATTTTGCAAGTGTTCCAGTCCACAATCCCCTCACATTCATTAGCTCATCAGTATGAAAGCATCATTCCTTATTCATTATCTCCTAAGTCATTTCCCCTTAATTGCTCATTTCTAACCTTTCCGCATTTCCTTCCGTGAAAAGAGCTTCCTAATCCCCTTCGGTAACTAAGTCCCTTATTCATCTCTCTCGCAAACAGTCATCGCTTCAACCCTCATATCTGGCTGATGCAGTACTTGTTATATCCCTTTTTTCCTTCCTTATATAATTCCAATATATTCCTTTCTTTTTAAAAACCTCATCATTGCTTGTAGTGCAGGTTCAACCAGTGGTTCATTTTTTTAAGTTTTAACTGCCTGCCACATCCTACTTACCATGTCACTAGCCCTTCACATGTAACGATTTCTTACTTCCTACTATTAGCAACTCATGACATAATTTCTTGCACAGCCTGATAACAACCGATTCCTCATTTGCTTCAGATTGGGTTACAAATTTCAACTTCCAAACTTCAATTATTGCAAGCACTTCTTATATACTTATCTTTATTACCTTGTTGTTAATTTATTTTCTCACCCTTATTTCTTAGCACTCCCTCCCTTTCCTTATCCCCATCTATGAGTTGGTTTTGAGTTTTAAGGCCGTTAAGATGGCGGTTGTATAACGATTGCTCTGTCGTGAGTGGCGGTTGTAGTTGAGTGGGTTTTGTTTTGATAGCTGTGTGAAATTTGTGTTTATATGATGTTGAGTTTTTGTTTAGTATTCGTTTTTTTGTTCTAGTATTTCATATTGTTTGATAATTACAGAGATGGGGCGATTAGGTGATGAATGGGTCAGAGGGGTCTTTCTTCCTGGTTTTAATTTGAGTGTGATAATGATAGAGCTTATATTATTATAAGATAAAGGGGAATGAAGTTTTAGGCGTTATGGAAGCTGTCTATTATATGTTTGTGCAATGTGTTGTTAGAAGCTTGTGTTCCCTCAGAATATTTTGAGGTGTTTTGTTTTGAAGATAGTCACTGTCCAGTTGCGATTGCAGTTTGTAAAGTGTCCTTATGTTAAAGTTTGCTAGGTCCAGTTGGGTTATTTGCTATTGTTGGGTTCATATTGAGATTTTATTTTTCTTGTGGATTTGATATTTTTCTTGTTTTGAGGGGTGTGGTTTTTAACTCTGTACTGCTTTTTGTAGTAGTTTGTTTATGTCTTTTCTGATGGTAGTTTTGGTTTGTTGACATTCTTGGTATTTTATGGATGATGGTAGTGCTGTTGAATTTAGGTGGTTTATGTTGACCATGTGCAGTTTATTTGTAATTTGGTGAACAATAGTGTTATGCTCTGGTGATGTGCACATTTTGGTTGGTTTAAAGGGGGTTCTGTGTACCTTGTTTGTTTTTGTTTAAGTAGATATTGAGGTTTCAAGGTTTGCTATGATTGGGTTCCTTTTGTTTGCTTCTTGGGCGTTATACAATTAGGTTTATGAGCGTTGCAAGTCACTCCCCCATGTATGGAGATTTGGGAGATTTTCAGCGAGGGTTGTTATGTAATTTCTGGGGATTATGTGAGGTTGAGTGGGGAATGCTAATAGGTTTGATTAATTGTGTGTTTTTTTTGTTTCATTATTATTAGAAGGACTGTGTTTTTTGTGGTGTTGTCGTTAAAATGCCATGTCTAGTGTAAGTGGGTGTTTGTGGTATTGTAGTCATGTTGTGTTATTAGGGTTAGTAGAGTGTTGTTTTGGGTTTTGGGGTGTGAAGATGGCATCACAGCCAAGTCTTGGTTTTCTGAATATTTTTATCAGTTAGGTAATGCTTCTTGTATATGGCTGTGTGCTAGTTGTGTTTGTTTTTGAAAGACTACTAATATTTTTGTTTTTTTTGGGTGTAGTCCAGGTTGGCTGTTGAATTGCAATATGTTTATTTGTGGGTTTGTTTGTGTGGATGTGTGTGTTGTAGGAGGTTGTGTGAATTGGAGTACATGACTTTGAAGGTCCAGTTTGTGTAATTGAAAGGGATAGCACTGGTGAGTTGGAAAGTGTTGTGACCATGTGTTTGCATCTATTGCAGTTTATGGAATTTTTCTCCTGGCTAACGCTTGAATGAGAATCTGATTTTATATATATGCTGGTATATATATATATATGTATTATACTAGTATATATATATATATAAATTTATATATATATATATATATATATATATATATATATTTATATTTAATAATATATATATATATATCATTTATATATATATTATATTAATATATACTAATATATAATTATATATATATATATATACATATATATATATATATATCATATATATATAATATATATATATATATTATAATATATATATTATGATGGGGCTTTTAGGGAATGTTTTAGAGTAAATGTGGTGTTTTGTGTGAAGATGATGGATTTGGGGATATGTTGTTTTATTTTTTGGTTGATGGTGTAGGCTGTAAGGTATGGGTAAAAAAGTTGAATTTCTTTTAGTGGATGTTTGTAGGGTGTGGTAGAAGTTGTGTTTTGCTTTTTTATCAGCTTCATAGCTGAGGTGCTAATTGATTACAGTATGCTAAATATATATATGATATAATAATATAGTATTATATATATAAATCATTATATATATATAATATATATATATTATACTATTATATAGTATATGTATATATATATTATATATATATATATATATATTATATAATATATATATATATATATATATGGCATTATGTTGGTAGATTCGAAATATTGAACTTTCTGAAAATTTGTCTAAGTTCAAAAAATTTCTAAGTTCAAGAAAATTTCAAGTTAAGTAAAGTTTTTTAAGAAAAGTCTCTTTAGTGCAAGCTTCTGGAATTATGGCAGAAGCTTGCCACTAAATAATTTCTTAAAAAACTAAAATGATATTTTAACTTTCTATGAACGTAATCGATTTTTCACAACTTAAAATAGTTTTTTCAAGAAATTAACATAAAAGGAACAGTCAACTTATCCTTTGGTTTAAAAATATTGATTAAGGTGTAGCATACGTATTATAATAATAAGTATAGTATATATATATAGTAATATATATAGTGTATATTATTCATATATATATATATAGTTATAATAGTTTACCGTATATATATTGTATATATATTATTATACATCTATCATTAAAGACGATATATATACTATATATATATATATAGTATATAGAGTATAGCTATATATAATATAGGGTAAGGTAAAAAAAATTGAAGCGTTGGTAGGTAAAAAAAGAAAAGCAAAAACACCTCCCCCCTACCTGAAAATATTTTGTTGAATTTTTATTTGCTATTCGCTGGGTAGCCGTCACAAATAATTATAAAAAATGTCCAAAAGAAAATGGCTGCTCTAAAGTGACAGTAATCAGTGATACAAATGTTCTGACCCCAAAGGTTAAGAAAAATGGTTGCAAAACTTTTTACAGTTTTAACAACTTTTGCTACCATTTGCAATGATGTATTTAAAAATTTTTTTCTCTTTTTTTCTGTTTGGGTAGAATGCTACAATGTTGATTTAAAAAATTGTAACTATATTTTTTTGAGAAATTATTGAATATGTATAGAAATAAAATTATCTTTTTTTTTACCGCGCGAGTGCCATCAATTTTTCACCAATGGGGTAAAAAAAAATGTTTTCTTCAGAGGAACCTCCCTCTGGTGGTCCCAGACACCCTTTACGAATTGAAAACCTGCATATTGCGTAGATCTACGGGTTCAATAATCAAGGCCTATGATAAGTGGCACAATTAAAGTTGTATTTATCATAACACAAAATAAGTTCTAACTCACTCCAGCACCTGGACTCTGAACTCCCCTCACTCCTTCCCGCTTTACGCATTCTCCAAAATTTCTATCCTTGCTAACGGTCATTTTCCTGAATTTTAGGGGCACAGCACCTCTAGTCCGGGGGGGGATGGAGTCACGGACACGTACCCTGACAGGCGCCAATTTAGAGATCTTAAGATAACCCTAACTCGGGTAGAATATATTTAATCAGACAGGACTCCTCCAAACCGTGCCTATGCTACTACATGAAATGACCGTAGAATTAATGGGTTTGTTATCATAATTATAGGGTTAACCATGTGAATCTATATCTTATATTCTTTGGGGGGTAATTTTAATTATGTATGTATGTATATCTATATCTTGGGGGTAATTTTTATATTTTGTTCATGTTATTGAGAGTGTTATGAAGGGGGAGATAATGGTGTTGGGTGAGTTGATGGTGTTCTGGACTTGCCAACGAGTAGTCTCAGTTCTCTTTCCCTTGGTCTTCCTAGGTTCTGCGGCAATTCCATCACTCTTCTCCCCGTTAGAAACAATTGTGAATGATTTGTAGAGTGAGTGTGATTAAATTCATTTTTTCATGTATCTTATTTTTTCTTTCCGTGGATTTCATTCAAATTAATACGTATGTATTAAGAGGTCTGAAAGTAGGTTTGATTAGTGAAGCTAGGTGGTTGTGCACAAAGTTAGTTTGTGATGGTTTCGCTGTGGTAATCCCTGTAGATGGAATTTGTTAATTATCGATTGATTGATGGTTCTGGGAAATCCCTTTTCTTGGGGATTTTGAAATCCTTTACTAGTTACTGGTAAATATTTTTAACTATTATTATTTTTCCAATTAGTTTTATTATTGCGTTATTTGTAAATTTTATTTAATTTGAGTTGACGCGCAAGGAGTGGATGCCCTTAGTTTGTGGTCACGGTAATCTATTGATCGTTGTAGATAGAAGCTAGAAGAGAGGTTGAAACAAAAAACTGCAGCACATTGGCCAGGTAGGTCTTATGTTGATTGTTTGTGTTTTATGGTTTGAATTTGATTTATTGATCAATTTTTAATAATTATTTTTTGTTGTTTCTTATGATAATTTTTAATTTAATCTTATTGAAGACTTTTGAAGTTTTTAATGTGGAACTAGACATTTAATTGATTGATCATGTTAATGATAATTAAAGTGTTAATGTTAAATATTATATATATTTACTTATAATTTTAATTGCTTATTAGATTTGACTCTTGTTGGTCCCCTTTTTTAAATGCTAACTTTTTTATTTATTTTTTTTCTAATATTCTGTCATCATCATATTTAGGATTTGTTTAATTTTGCCTCGTTCCAGTTTTTTTTGGGAACTTTGTTCTTTATGTGACCAGTTCTTCTGTGGCTGGGTTGTTTCAGTGGAATTGATAGGATGCAATGACCTTGATTTAGAATGATGCTCTATTAACATACTTGGCCGTGTGAAAACTAAATGAAATTTAAAAGATGCCATAAACAAAAGGGGAAAATTATGAAGTAATAAATAATTGAAACTTTTACAAAGCTTGAAAAGAGAGAAACTGAAAGAAGAGAAACTAAAAACATGAACGGGATAAAAGTATAACAACTGAAAATTGAAAATAAAACTAACTTATGGTACCATTAAGGGTACCTATTAATCGTGAATGTAAGACTACTAAAATTGAAAAGTAAAGAGTGTAGGTAACCATAACGCGGTAACCATTTATAGTGAAAAACGCTTTTAAGCCAGTGGTACTCAAAAGTGACAACAAAGTCTGAACATTTCTACCTACACCAAAGTTAAATTTCTACCTACTAGACCAAAGATAAATTTCTAATTGACAGACAATTTTGTTTAATAATTCAAAATTTTATTTTAATCTTTTTATTGAATCTAATCGTTATTATTTTTGTATAATATCTATAATAGTGTTGTAGATGTTGTAGGTATAAGTGTGGTTGTAAATATTTAATTATATGGAATGTAATACCTGTGTGGAATTAGTAGGCTCTGTGCGGTAAGTGTATCGTTTGTTATGATTGAGACAAACAGAGTATGGAGTGATAGAGAGAGTAGTTATATATTGTGAGTATTAAAGTAGCTATGGGTGTTATAATGCCTGGAGAAGGATGAAAGCAGTTATCTGGTGCGTGGATGATGAAGAGATTTCGAGTTTTGTCGATATAAGTTGGAGGTGTGTATTATAGGGTAAAGGAACAGTTGGATATGCTATGGAATGTGTGTAGTTGGTTGATTAAGAGATGAAATTTAGTGTATGTGGTTGTTTACTGTGTTTTTTGTATCCCCAAGATTCAATCCAGGGAACGACAAGCACCTCACCGCTTTCTTGATTTCAATTATTGGTACGCACTTAGGTTTTTATTTTTAGCTGTAAAAATCAGCTACATATTTGTGCCGGCCCAAACTGTGGGGGTCTTTCGAAGCGATAGGTGAGGGGATCGTAGTGTAAAGTAATCTAAAGTAGTTTTGAGCAGTTTAAAGTAGAAAATATAGTAAATTAGTACGTAGTGTAACCAAGCGTAAACATGGCTTAGAATGAGGAGTTGCACAACTAGAGTCCTTTAAACTACAAAAGTGAAGAAATAAAGGGAAGGAAATGAAGAGTTGAAAATGGGAAAGTTTGGAGAAGAAATTAAGATGGAGACAATGGAAAAGCGGAATGGAAGAGAGAGATAGAGAAAAATGGCGACTAAATATGGAGGAAATGATGAATAAAAAGTTTGCTGATGGGATTGGAGGGAACAGGAATGAATGGAACCCAACAAAGGGTTACTTTATTTAAAATGCTATTTAAATGTAAAGCAAACATGCCTTTTATCGTGTGAGATAAGGCTGAGAGAGTGAAGACGCAAAGGATGATGAAAAAGTGATGTACAGAGGATTGATGAATTAGTGATTGGTTGCTAGGGATGAAGGGGATGGGAAGTGGAGAAGAAGGATGTAATAAGAGCGTGTTGAATGGAAATAATGGGAAAAGTGGAGAATAAATGAAGGATGGAAGAATGAGAAAAAGGATAAAGGGAAGAAGTGAAATAATAAGAACAGGAGGCATGAAAGAAGAATGAAGAGTAAAAGCTATAGGTTCATGTATATTCTGTGTTCGGAAGGTGAGGTGAAATGTGTTTGAGGGAACGAGAACAGAATCGGTTCCGAGTCTGAGCATTAGAGTGAAAAAGGATGCTGCGTAATTGCGTGATATTCAAAATAATAAGTGTAATGTGTATGGGATCGGAAAGAGGTTGAGGAGTTCTTTAAAGGGGAGGAAAAATATGAGGTTAATTGTCCGGGAGACATTTTGATGACAATAGAGTAATTTGGTGAAAGATTGGGCCGAATTTTAGAGGTGACAATCGTCACGAATGTGTGGAGTTTTTATAAGGCCCTGTACATGTGTGGTGAACCAAACGTATGAGTGGAAACAAAAGGATAGTGGAGCGCCAAGGTTTTGAGATGAAAGGGGGAGTGAAGTATCGAAAGGTGAAATGATTGTTTCGATAAAGGCTTTGTCTGTGGAAAGAACAAAGGATCTGGAATAATGTATGCGCTACGCGATGCTAAACCTTGGCTGAGCAAAGTTTGGGGATGATGATGTGGAGCGGCTGAATTAACGAGATCTGTTGAAGAGTTTGGAGACAGTTTCCAGACCTGTCAGTGGCTGTAATATCGATGAATTTGCGAAGGAAAGAGAAAATGAAAAATGGGCGGAAGCCTTTATTGGAAGATGTTTTGGAAATTGTAGAGGAGATAGGGAGTTTGAAGGAGAGCGGAGAGGAGAATGAACAACGAGAAGTGTATAGTGGTAGGGGAATGAATGCAAGGTGAAGGAGGGTGTCACTAACCACAGCCAGTATAAATCATATAGGCGCACATGAACTACTCCCCTATGAAGTAAATGGTGAAGTTTTTGGTACGAGATTTTGACGGTGTCTTTGAGATGATGAAAGACAGGATGAATGCAGGGAGGGTGGGGTAGAGAGTTTGAGCGTGGCGCAACTTGGTGGAACATGTGAATGTGAGAGGAAGATGGTATAACCAAGGTCAAAGTATACACACGGGTCAAGGGACTGAGAGTCGTGGAACCAAGAAAATGTTGAGGCCGAATAGGGAATGGTGAGGTGCTTTCGTGTGGGAGATGGGCACCATATGAATCAGAATGTTAGATGGCAGACTTGGTGCTGTGGTTTTGACGGCGTGTGCTCAAGTGGGTCAGCTTGCATTGAACTGTCACGGACCCGCAAAGGGCTGGGTGTCAGGGGAAGTCGCGGAAGTGTGGATCATTGGTCGTGAATGTCCACTAGGGAGTAGAAGCGAGGCAACCGTATGTGGACTGTGGTATCGTAGGTGGCATTTTTCTAGAATGTGTAGGCTCCCAAAAATCACTTGTATCGACATTGGGAAAATAGGGCATGTGCTGGAAGGTGTCTGGGGTGTGAGGCAATCCAGGAGAGACAGGTTCAGATTTAAGGCCTGGTGTGCTAGTCTGGATTGGTGTAGTGGTCCGTGTCAAACCGGTTAGTGTCAGGCCTGTTGACACTGAATAGGAATGTAAACTGTGAGTGAGGGCTAGGGCGAGGGTAACAAATGTACAAACAATCAGGCTAAGAATTAACAATTCGGAAAAAACGAAACGGGAAATAAGGTGGGACTAAACCCAGTGAACAATTGTGAAGAAATGAGAACCATTATCTGGAGTCAAGGAGTTGTGTAGAAACAGTTGTTGGGTGATGACCAACGGCTTTGCTAGTTAACATTGATTTTTTCGATACAGGATAATATCAAATTAGGTGGGAGGGATGTATTGAGCTGCACTCTTAATGGTTTGTATCATATTTTAATAGGTACTGATCTGATGTATACCTTATATTCTTGGGGGGTAATATTCATAGTACATACGTTATATCTTAAAATATCTTTGGGGGGTTTTTTAATTTGTCATGTATGAGAGTGTTATGAAGGGGGCAGAATTTAATTGTGGTTTCGCTGGTGAGTGGATGGTGTTTTCTGACGCCGAACGAGTAGTTCCGTTCAGTTCTCTTTCCCTTGGTCTACCTAGTTTTGCGGCATTCATCAACCTCCTTTCACGTTGATGAAACAATTGTGAATGATTGTAAGGATGTAGTGTGATTAATCTAAAATTCCAGTGTACCGAGTATCTTTCTTCCGTAGAATATTAATAATGCTTAAGTTTATTAAATAAGATATTGTTGTTTGAAGTGAAGCTAGGTGGTTGTGGACAAGTTAGTTGTGATGTTTCCTGTGGTTAATCGCTTAGATATGAATTTAATATCGATTGATGATAGTTCTGGGAAATCCCTTTTCTTGGGGATTTTGAAATCCTTTTTTGGTGGATACGGGTAAATGTTATTCCTAATTACTTTATGTATTCTCAGTTAAGGTTTGATTTATTTATTGGTCTAGTAGATTTTTATTTAATTTGTGAAGGTTTGACGCCAAGAGTGGATGCTTTGAGTTGAGGTCACGTAGGCAGTTATCGTGATAAGAAAGGAATGTAAGAAGTTGAGGTCGTGAAAAAAAAACTGGTCAGTCTCACCATTGGGCAGGCTAGGTCTTATGTTGATTTTTGTTTGTTAATTTTTGATTTGGATTATTTGATTTCAATTGTCAAGATGAATTACTGTATAGTTTTCTTCATATAATTTTTAACATTTTAAATGGTGGAATATTGAAGTTTTTATGCCTAAAAACTCATTATTTTAATTGATTGATTATGTTAATGATTTTTAAGTTTAAATAGTTAATGATTAGGTAGATATTAACTGATATTAAGTTGCTTATATAATTTACCTCTTGTTGTCAGGTTTAGGAATTAATGTTAAATTTTTAATTTAATTTTTGTGTTCTATATTCTTGTCCCATCATAATTAGGTAATTGTTTAACTTTTGTCTCGTCCAGTTTTTTTGGACTTTGTTCTTATGTGACCAGTTCTTTGTGGCTGGGTGGTTTAATGATAGCTGTATTCAGATATCGTGTACTTGCGATACCCGTCAAGATATTAAAGATTGATATTATTGCAAATCTAGGTTCTATATGAAAAAGTGAAGTAACAAGACAAGTGGAAAATTAAAGAATATTGTTAAATTGGAAACTTTAAAAGCTGAAAAGAGAGAATAAAAACATACGGGAAAAGTATAAAACATGAATTGAAAATAAAAACGGTTACTTATATTGTACCATTTAATGGGTTCCAATAATCGTGAATGGTTAAGAATACTATAATTGAAGTTAAATGAGTGTAGGTACCATAACGCGGTACCGATTATACGGAAGAAACATTTAAGCCAGGTGGTCACCAAAGTGACAACAAGAGTTTGACATTTAGTGACGGTACAAATTCGAAAATAACTATTAGAACTAAAATACATTTGAGATAAGTGTTAATAATTGACAGACAATTTCGTTATATTAAAAAATTTATTGTAATTTTTTATTTAATCTATCGTTTATTATTTTTTTATAATATTAATATGTTGTAGAATGTTGTAGGTTATAGGTGTGGTATTTGTAAAATATAATATACATTGTAGATTTGTAATATCTGGTGGTGGAGATTAGTAGGTGCGGTAGTTTATTTATATTGGAACAACGTGTCAACGTGTGTAAATTTTATTGTAGTAAGTAGTAGGTGGTATCAGTCAGGATACTGTGTGTAATTTTTTTGTAATCATTATTCAAGTAATATTGGATCTATATATTTTGTATAATAAATATAGATTTGCTGGTTGTTTACTTGTTTGTTTTGTATCCCCAATATCAATTCCTGGAAGACAGCCTCGCGACGCCTTACTGATATTCATTATATTTGGTATGACCTTAGGTTTTATTTTTAAGCGGAAAATGCCGCTACATAAATGACGTTAGCAAGAGTGAAATTTGAGAGATTGCCTAGTGGAGGAAGGAGTAAGGAGTAGGCCGGATCGGGCAGAGTCCGACAGACCCCACCGGAGCTGGTCCCCGCTGAAAAATAAAGAAATCATCGGATGAGTAAGAGATGGAGAATAGTCGGAGTCAGAGAAAGAATCAGTTCGGAGATTAGAAGTCTGAGTCAGAGGATCGGTACCACAGACCGGCACCAATACCTAGTAGACCGGTATAGAGTCTTGTTCACACATTGGTATCTTCCAAGATGGGGCTTACCTTTACCATCTGGTGGTGATGTAACGGGTTCCTCTCGTCATAACTAGATGAGGTTACGAATTCATGCACCCAGGAGGGGGTGCCGACAACCCAAAAAGCCGGGCACGAATCGTAGATGAGGAGGACACTAATTGAGTATAGCTTACCGCCACTCTTCTTATAAAATTTGTAGTCCTCCGATATTAGAAGAAGGCATAAACCACCATGACAACTACCCACACCCTCTTATTTTTTTGAAAGAAGCTGAATCCTCAAAACTATTATCTTTTTATCACCTTTTTTTTTAAATAATTTAAAGTGGTGGTAAAGTATGTATCTTCTTTAATCTCTATAATTTTTCTGTTAGATAAATCCAGATACAAAAATAAACTATTTCATTATTCAATATCAGAATTATCTCTTAATCTTAAGTGCCTGTAAATTTGTATAAATGGTATAACAAGAGAAAAAAAAGCTAATAGAATTGTCATTTCTTAATGTTTTTTAAATTGTGTATTATTAGGAACACACCGAAAAACAACGTATAGGAGACTATATTTTTTATTATTTTTTATTTTATCCTTTTCACTTCGATTAACTTATATAATTAATATAATATAATATATATCTATATATATATTAGTATTAATATATATATATATATCATATAGTAGATATATAGTGTATCTATATATATATATATAATATAGTATAATATATATAATATAATATATATATATATATATATATATATTTGTAAGATGTTTTCTTAAATTTATACTTGAAATTAGATCGTCTGTGTTTAAATCCTCAAATTTTATATATATAACTATATATAACTATATATATACTACTAATATATATATGATTATATACTATAAGTGTATATATATATATATATATATATATATATATATTATATATATATAATATATAATACGTAAGCGATCGTATATCTTTCGACGAAATTGAGTTATATAAAATGCTAAAGATTTGAGGAGGACTTGTATTTTATTTATTTTTTTGGATTTTTTTATATGTTACATGTTATCCTTTAGAGTCAATAAGTAATAATTGGATTTGTAATTAATATGGAAATTAATGTTGAAGCCGATAAGTAAACGTGGTACCGAATTGGCCCCACTATTTTGAGACAGGGGGGGCAATTCGTCCCTTCAATTTTCCACATCCCTAAAGAATCCTCATTAGGGTTTTATTTGATAAACTATGATGTCAGTTTTCATTTTAAACATAATGGTTATTACAATATAATTTAAGAAATTAGATGAAAAAATAATACAAATGTCGAGGCATTGGAGTTCGTTTTTTGGTCAAAACTGCAAAATCGTTAAACAAAAATGCTTTGGCGAACGTAAGGGATTTCCTTAATTCTGTAAGGTGTGCTGTTCTTTTATTCTATATTTATATTCATATATTAAGGAAATTCTTTACGGTTGGTGAGCGTGTTTTTTTTAGCGATTTTGCGCTGTTTGACAAAACGAACGCAAAATCGAGTTTTGACAAAAATGAACGCAATTCAAGCGTTCTTAGGTCTATTTTTAAACATAATGTCACTCACATATTATTTTAAGACTGAATTGGGTTGGAAGATACTATTAAAATGTTCGAAGTTTCGCGGTTCAATTTTTGTCAAACGCCAAAATCGTAAAAAATGCTCACCAAAACGTAAGGAATTTCCTTAAATTCTTTTTGTATTCTATATTCACAGAATTAAAGAATTCCTTTACGTTTGTGAGGCGTTTTTTTATCGTTTTGCGCTGTTGACAAAAACGAACGTAATGATATTAATTCGGTAATGTAGAATTTTTCCCTTTTATTTTTATATTTAATAAAGAATTAATGCGACATCTGACTTCCTGAGCGTGCTTTGACTACGATTTTCGCGCTGTTTGACAAAAACGCAAACGCAACGCTGTTTGACAAAAAACGAACGCAACCTCGAGCATTTCTTACATTTACGATTCGTAGAACCAAATGCAGAAAACGAAAACGGCTTAAGGGTCTGGCAAAAACATCTCATCATCAGAGCATCCCCTTTGTATCGTGGCCGTTGTGTACTTTTGCGTATAGTGTTGAATCTCATCCTTGCTGCAAAAATTTGGTAGCTAAATGAATTAGGCCTATGTGAAAACATTTACCACCCTAATCTTGCTGTAAAATGTGTAAACAAATTTTTTAAACAATTATATTTACCGGACATCTTTTTATAAAAGAGTATTAAAAATTTAATTTATAATGAAGATTTCAATTGGACCCGAATTGCCCCACCCAAATTTTAAAACCTGGACTGATTTTGCCTGCCATGTCTACAATTTTTTATAATAAAACATTTATCTCTTGTCTTTGAATGACTCCAACGATGCATTAAGGTTATGACAATTTATTTTTAAGTAACATTATTAGGTGTTTTTATTGTAGTACAATTATTTGACCTGTATGATTCTTAGCATTAAGCCTAAAATTTTACCCGATTTTATAGTGCTCAGGAAAAAAAACTAAAATCACAAAATAATAGGACTTAAAATTAATAGGTTTGTAAAAAATTAATAACCTTAAGACTATAAAACCACATTGATTATTACATCTTAAAGATAATATTTTACATTGTAAAGCTATTTGAGCCACTGACCGAATTGCCCGCACTGGACTGAATAGCCCCACATCGGGACTGAATTGCCACACTTTTACCGTCACCCACCCCGAAATATCATATATATATAAAAAATATATTATAGATTATATAATATATATATAATACGTATAATAGTATATATTTATAGTATAATATATAATGATATATATATAAATACTTGATGTATCAATGGCCTATTTAGCCAGGGGGTTGAAAGTGTCTAAACTCTTTCCTTTAAATTATTTCGACCATCAATTATTTTTTTGATGGCGTTAAGTTCGTAACATTTTAATTTAAAGAGAAATTAATAATATTAAAAAATCAAATTAAGAGACCCTGTTTATATTAATAGAAATGAAGAGAATCATATATGTGGTTCAAGTGAATTAATAGTATAAACGTAACTAGCTGAGGTAGAACGCTCGAAGTAAAAGAAGAGAAAGAAGCCAGCAGAGTCAATACATTGAAGGGTAAATTCAAAGTAGGTGAACCTTCTTGATTGGACAGGCATATACTGGGGTTCCAGCAAGCAAATGAAGAAAGTTTTAAAGGGTTCACGCTGTCAAAATATAGCAGCTCATTGTATGGTTCATATGCTGTTCATATTTATTGTGAAGGTCAAGATACATTCAGCTTTTATGGCAACATGAAACACAACTGTTCCAAATGTTTTACGGTCAACAAGGGAGTTCATTTTTATTAGTATAATCAGTGAATACATTTCCAACTTAGACAATAGCAAAGCTTATCGTGAATGGCGAAACAAGGTGGGTGGAAATGTTATGATGAATGTTTTGACTTAGAGAAGTTTTAAAGTAATTGTTGGAAACTTTAGAAGGTCTTGAGATGGACTCAAAGTGGTTGATACTCTAAAATACCACAAAATCACTTAAAATTTTGTATCACCAAATGATTTCTATAGTAATTGTTACTGTAACAAATGTTGCTCATAAACATCTTTCCCCCATTATGTACTCATAATTTGCTGTCCATTATTAGTGACAGCAGCTGCTCTTAATCATATTATTAATTGCTTACTGTTTTAAAAGATTTCTGTTGCAAATAATCGAATGAGTCATATTTCTTTTAAGCATTTATGGAATTGCAATGAAACACTCTCTTGTCTTGTTGATAAATGATTATACAGCAATGTCAGAATCAATGTAAATAGTGAAAAGCCCATTTAAAGCAATGTAATTCCTTTTCTTGATTCTTCAAACAAGTTAAAGAGCGAGTTTGTGAGCCATTGATTAATGCATCACTTAGTAAAGTTCATTCTCATCGATCTTCTATTAAAAATTTTATATATATATATATATAAATTTGATCTATACATATGGAATTTTAAGAATTTTAAAATCTTTCCGACTTAGAACGTGCATTCAGAAAGATATTTTTCTACCCTGAAGAGGCTCAAAATATGCTTTCTAAATTCTACGAGAAGAAATATTAACAAAACTGACTTTAATGAGTATTTATCATAGCTATACAAGATAAAGCTAGGGGTTATCAGTCATTTTGTTATTAAAAGACCAAGAACAAATTTTTTTTTTCATAAATTCCATTTTTCTGGGGGTATTTTTGAAATTACTATCAAGCATTTCTTGGTCCTGCTTGGTCACTTTTATTGCCACGAGTCTAGGCTTCGGTTGCATTCATTTTTACTGGATCTGCATATAGCTTGGAGTGAATTCAAGCACCTGTTAAATCAAATTAACAAAGCCTGAGGTTCAAGTTTTATTCTGGAATGGATTCGGCTGTGACAAGGATCCTATCTTGAAAGGTGTGTGTGTACATAGACCCATAACTGAGCGACCTCAATAAAACTGTAAAATTCCATCTGGATTTTTTCCTCAACCTTCCAAAGCATAAAGTGGACTTCCCTCTTAGAAGTCTACAGTTTGACCCTGGCTCTTCAGTCTCGGTTACTCAGTTGCACACCTCTTCCCACCTACCGCAGTAGTTACAAGCAACAACTTCCATCACAGACTATTAGTGCATCAACAGTCCGCTCTACAAGCAATACACCCCAACCACAAGCAAGCATTAAAATTTTTCAACCTTAATTTTGATTTAAATAATTTTTTATTATTATTACATATGCATTATATATATATATATATATATATATATATATATATATATATATATATATATATATATATATATATATATATATATATATATATAATATATATATATATATATATATTTATATATATATATATATATATATATATATATATATATATATATATATATATATAATTTTTGTTGCACCCTTGAGGTAATAATTAATAGATGGAAATTGATTAATTTAATGAACACCCTTTTAATTATTTATTAATTATTATTAATTTTAAACACCAAGTATTAAATTTTAAGAAAATCAGCCTAACTAGCCTTAAAATTTAATTAATACTTTGTGTTCAATAATAATAATTAAAAGTGTGTTCATTAAATTAATCAGTTTCCATCTATTAGTTATTACCTCAAAAGTGCAACTAAATTCTGTATCATATAAACTGCGTGAAGATTTTATATATATAACAACCTTATATATATATATATATATATATATATATATATATATATATATATATATATATATATATATATATATATATATATTATATTACTATATATATATATTATATTATATATATATATATAATATATATATATATATATAAATATGTATATATAAATAATAATAATAATAATAATGTATGTATATAATATATAATATATATAATATAATAATAATAATAATAATAATAATAATATAATAATAATAATATAATATATAATAATAATAATATATATATATTATAATATAATAATAATAATAATATATATATATATAATATATATATATATATATAAATATAATATATATAATAATAATATATAATATAATATTAATAATAATATATATATATATATATATATATATAATATATATAGCATATAATATATATATATAATATATATATGTAATAATAATAATAATAATATATATATAATAATATATATAATATAATATATCAAATGAATATATATATGTAATATATATATAATATATAATAATAATAATATAATAATAATAATATAATAATAATAATAATATATATATATAATATAATATATATATATATATATATATATATGTATTATCCTATTGTTTATATTTGTATAGCCGTGTTTATCAGCCACTCACATAGACACACATACCTACGCTTAGTCTAGGCCCCAGCACACACAAATAGTTCAGCCACTTCTTACTGGTATTGTCTAGGAATCTTCCTTTTTCATACTGTATTCTCTGTCTTCCTCTCTTTTGTCCCACAAAATGGCTTTCACCCGTCCTTTCCCTGCCTTTATTTCCCAAGCACCTGATCTGTGGCTCCTGCAGATAGAAGCCGCTTTCCCTGAAGACTATACCGAGCTTCAGAAGTACAACCTGCTGTTGGGTGCCCTGCCAGAGGGTCCCCTCATGAAGGTAAGAGACGCTCTGGCCACAGCATCCTCCTCTTCTACCCCTTACACTTCCCTAAAAGAAGTGCTCCTTGCACGCCTCTCATCTTCTATGGAGGATAAGTTGGAGCAACTCCTGAGGGGGAATCCTTAGGATCTAGGATGCTTTCACAGTTTGGTGATTCTCCATCTCCCAAGGAGGAGGCCATACTCTGTCAACTTTTCGTGCAAAAGTTGCCTTCACAAGTTCAAGGCATAGTGGCCACCACTGATCCCGCTTTGTCCCTGCGGGCCTTTGCTGAGGCAGCTGACCGTGTCATGCGGTACCAGCCTCCTCACGTTGTTTCTATTTCTCCTCATTCTGTTACCTCTACCGGTTCAGCCCCCACTTACACTCCTGCTATCGCTCATACTCTGAATACCTTTCCTCCTCCTTCAGGAGCTTCTCAGTTTCCTCCCGCTCTGGAGGACAGGCTGTCCCGCCTGGAGAGGAATGTAGAGGCTATCATGGTGGATTTACGCCTCCTCACCCTCCGCAATCGCTCCCCCACCCTGCATTGCACTAACACCCCCCATGTTAGGTCACCTCCACCAGGAGGACCGCTGGGGAGTGTTACTATCACTGCACCTTCCATGAGCATGCCCGGAAATGTGTTCAGTCATGCACATTCTCGGGAAACTCTGCAGCCAATCCTTAGGGGCGGTACAGGACACTGGCTCCCCTGCTCGGCACCGCCTTCTGCGTGTTTTCGACCCTTCCACCAAGCGCCACTACCTTATTGATACAGGAGCTGAGATTTCTTGTCTCCCTTCAAATAGTCTGGTTCCTCCCGGTACTCAACCTACCAGTTTCCTGTGCGCCACGAACAGCACTGCCATTGCTACTAATGTGAACGTTCATGTACCCTCAACCTCTCCTTCAGGAGGGTTTTCCCGATGGGTTTTTACAGTTGCCGCAGTCACTCAACCAATTATCGGCGCAGATTTTTTGAACCATTTCCACCTACTGGTGGATCTTTGCAATCAACGTTTGGTGGAGTGCAACATCACCCTTTTTTACAAGGGCAACATCTCTCCTTCAGCAGTGGTGATATTCGCTGTTCATCCTCCCATTTCTTCTGCAGAAGGAGTTTCCATCTATTCTGCACCCCTACTCTTCAATTGCACCAGTTAAGCATTCAGTCCTCCACCACATAGAAACCACAGGTCCTCCAACCTTTGCACGCGCTCGCCGCCTCGTCCCGGAGAAGCTGAAGATCGCTCGTGCTATGAGTTTGATCACATGCTTGAGCTGGGAATCGTTCGACCTTCCAAGAGCAGTTGGGCTGCACCCTTACACCTTGTCCCTAAAGCTACCCCTGGGGACTGGCGCCCCTGTGGAGATTTTAGGGCTCTCAACGCGATCACTGTCCCAGATTGCTATCCCGTCCCTCACATCCAGTCTTTCACGTCCCACCTCAGTGGTGCTACAATATTTTCCAAAATCGATCTGGTCCGCGCCTATCACCAGATCCCTGTAGCACCTAAGGATGCTCAAAGAGTTCTTGACAGCCCCTTCGGTTTACGGAATGCTGCTCAAACTTTCCAGTGGTTCATTGACACTGTCTTGCGAGGGCTACCCTTCTGTTGGGCCTACATCGACGACCTGCTTATAGCTTCCAACTCTGAAGAGGAACACAAGGAGCACCTTTCTGCTGTCTTCTCCAGACTAAATGATACGGTATCCTCATCACCCCGGAGAAGTGTCTTTTCGGTGTACCCTCTCTCTCGTTTCTTGGTCACACAGTCTCTTCTGAAACTTTTTTGCCCCCTCCAGGAGCGTGTTGCCGCCATTCGTGCTTTTCCTTTACCCGAGACGCAGAAGCAACTGAAGCAGTTTCTCGGGATGCTGAACTACTACCATCGCTTTCTACCTGCAGCAGCTGCTGTCCTTCGTCCTCTCACAGAGCTCCTCCGCCCGAAGAAAAGAGGTGTCTCGGTCAAGGTAGAGTGGACGTATGAAGGTCGTAAAGATACACTCGTGGACTTCATCGCTCCTTGTCCACCCACAGGACTCTGCACCAACTCGCGTTCAGGTTGATACCTCCGATTTCGCGGTCGGAGGCGTCCTGCAGCAACACCTGAATGGTTCTTGGTCTCCTCTTGCCTTTTTTTCAAAGAAGCAACAGCCTGCTGAAACCTATTTACAGCGCCTTCGGCGAAGGCTGCTTGTAATCTACCTGTAGTCAACACCAGACTCTCTGGAAGGTTGGAATTTCACATTCTCACAGATCACAAGCCGATCACCTTCGCCATGGCATCTCGAAATGAACGACACTCGCCGAGAGAAGCTCGTCATTTGGAATATGTTTCGCAGTTTACGACAGACATCCGTCACGTCCCAGGTACGGATAATCTCACGGCTGATGCACTTTCACGCATCGAGATTACCTCCATATCTTCACTCCCCAGCATCAACTACGAGGACATGGCTACTGCACAGTCATCAGAAGAACCCTCTCTTCCCCAGGACTCTTCTCTGCAACTCAGGTGGATTTCTCTTCCGGGCATTCAGAAGAAACTCCTCTGTGACACGTCTACTGATGCTCCCCGTCCTTTCGTTCCTCCTGCTTTCCGCAAACCTGTTTTTCTTGCTCTTCACTCTCTTTCTCACCCCGGTATCGCGGCCTCTCAAAAGCTGATTACAGCCCGCTTTGTGTGGCCCGGTGTTAATACCGATGTACGAAAGTGGACTCGTGAATGCCTTCCTTGTCAGCGTTCTAAGGTGCACTGACACACCACAGCCACTGTCTGTGAGTTTCTCCCCCCTGGAGAACGTTTTGAGAAAGTACATATCGACATTGTTGGTCCCCTTCCTCCTTCTGATGGGCATCAGTATATCCTTACATGTATTGACCGCTTCACGCGCTGGCCAGAAGCCATTCCTCTCAAAACCACCACTGCCGAAGTCACAGCTAAAGCTTTCATGACTCACTGGGTTGCGCGTTTCGGCGTACCGCTTACTGTGACCACTGATCAAGGTAGACAATTTGAATCTTTCCTTTGGAGAGATTTGATGCGCCTCCTGGGTTCTGAGCGCATCAGGACCACCAGCTTTCATCCGGCTTCAAATGGGATCATAGAACTAGTCTATGGCTCTCCATTACGCTGGCCAGGACTGAGGTTCTTCCTTTTGTACTTTTGGGCATCCGCTCCACCCTCAAGGGAGATCTTCAATGCACAGCCGCGGAACTAGTCTATGGCTCTCCCTTATGCTTGCCAGGTGATTTCTTTTCTCAATCTTCCCCTTTACCTTCGTCGAACCCTCTCTCCTACCTCACCCGTTTGAAGAACTGTGCTGTGTCGTGGAGACCATCACCTTCCAGACACCAGACAGTCCACTCTTTCATTCCGAGATACCTGGCCACATGCACCCGTTTTCGTTCGTCACGATGCTCACAAGCCTGCTCTACAGCCTCGGTTTGACCGTCCGTTTAAAGTCTTGAGCAGGGCAGTGAAATTCTTCACCATTCAACGCCCTACGCGAACAGAGGTTGTCTGAATCAACCGTCTAAAGCCAGCATTCCTAGAGGCCGACCCTCCGGAACCTTCCACATCCTCCAGGTATTCTCCCTTCCCCCCTGCATTTCCTGCTCCATCTTCACCTCCTTTGTCTTCTCCTCCTCTTTCAACACCTCCAGTACAGTCTCCTGTTTCTCCACCTCCTCATGCACCTGCCCTTCGCTCCACTCTGGCTCCTCCACCTGGTGAAAGAAAGACGCGTGCTGGCCGTCGGGTTCACATTCCTAGCAGCTACCTGGACTAACAGGAACCCTAACCACCACACTGAACTGTAGCGGTCGGACAGACTCCAAGCATTTCTTGGTCCTGGTCGCTTTTACTGCCTTGAGTCTAGGCTTGTGCCTAGCCTTCGGCTGCATTCGTTTTTACTGGATCTACATATGGCTTGGAGTGAATTCAAGCAGCTTTTAAATCAAATTAACAAAGCCTGGAGTTCAAGTTTTATTCCGGAATGGATTCGGCTGTGACAAGGATCCTATCTTGAAAGGTGTGTACATAGACCCATAACTGAGCAACCTCAATAAATGTTGATATTTGCCGTTGGAACTTTTCCTCAACCTTCCGAAGCATATAGTGGACTTCCATCTTAGAAGTCTACAATATATATATATATATATATATATATATATATATATATATATATATATATATATATATATATATACCTCAATAATATATATATAACATATATATATATGCTGCTTTATATATACGTATATATATATATATATATATATATATATATATATATATATATATATATATATATATATATATATATATATATATATATATATATATATATATATTTGGGTCGTAATCATAAATTTTTTTCGGATGTCTAATTTTTCACATCCGCGGAAACGGATATTTAATGTTGCACATCCGCGGATGTTTCTATTCCTAAATATAGAGGCTATAGGTTTATATATATATATATATATATAAAAGAAATATATATATATATATATATATATATATATATATATGTAACTCTTCTTCTTATATATATATATATATATATATATATATATATATATATATATATATATATATATATATATATATATATAAAGAAAGTATCGCTATCGAAGCGATGAGATTACCTCCCATTGAGCATTTGGGGTGTAGGGTACATTCCATGACACTACAGTGCCCAATGGTTCGCCCCCTCTTGCGATCATATGAACACTCATTAATGAAAGTTCTGTTAGACTTTCTTCTCCTGAAGAATTGAAAATGTCTGTTTAGAGCTTTTTCAGAGTGAAAAAATCTCTTTTTCTAGAGCATGTTTTGAGTGGGGTAAATATTAAAATCCTGAACAATCAAAAGGCGACTTTAATTCAAATTTATTTACAAAATTCGTAAAATTTTGAATAGATATTGATGGTATGAGTGACTTTACAAAGATTAATTAGTAACCATCATCAAGAAAAGAATTGTAAATAATACCCTATATCTTTTTCATTTTACATTGCTTCTCACATGAGACATTCTCATATCTTCATTAACAGAATGCAGGAGTTCTGCTGCAATTTCGGAAATGCTTAAAAATGTTTCGTCGATATTTACTTGAAAACCTTTCAAAACAAATATCACATTTTCAATATAATTAAGAGCAGTTGCTGTCACTAATTATGGAAACTACAATATAAACTTGAAGTCATAAATAAACTTATAACAAATTTGCTTTTGATTACAGATTTCAAAGGATCAGAGTTTTTTGAAGAAGGATTAATATAATGATCCATTCACATGGATAAGCCTAGCTACCCACCAAAATATCGCAGAAGCCGGATGATGATGACCTCTTTGGACACGTGGTAAGAGTTCTGATGTTTCCGTAGATGAAGTAGCATTCTTCCATCCACGATGAATATTTTTTCATTTGTAATGAAAAGTTTTCGGTGGCGACCATGCACCGCACCGCACCGCACCTACTCAGCCAACTGGCATTTAGACTTTTCTTTATGGCATCCGTGAGTAAATATCGGATGTGTCTTTTGTAAGACCTTAACTTTACCCCATCTGTGACGATGGACGACATGGAATTCTTAGGTATCTGCTTTTCAAGTGACACGATCTTTTGTTGCTTACAAAGAGGATTTCGTAAGCTCAATTCGTGCCTTTACAGCTTTAACACCCTGGGCCTAGGTGTCTAGACAGCAAGTGGCCTACCAGATATACCCGGCGATCATCTAGCCACCAGTGTTCTCTTATAACTTTAAATCAGGGTTGGAATTTTGGATTTTTTGAGAAAAAAATCAATTTTTGATTTTTTGGATTTTTTGAGAATCGTGGTCACTCGAAATATAATTTGTAAACAAACTTTTTTTTAAGTTCCATTAAGTATTATTTTTAACCTGGGACCTATATCTGAGTTCAAAATCTTAAAATAGGGCTTATAGTCTATGACACAATGAAACAGCATCTCCAAAGAGTGTTATTTGTAATAATAATATATTACATCAGAAAGAAAAGAACATGTGAAACATGATCTTTTGTTGACATTTTTATAGTGTAGAAATTTGAAACAAAGTAGCCTTGCTATGATATTATTATTCCAATTTTTTATTTCTATTGAAATTAAATCACTTAAATATAAAAAAAAATTAAAAAAATATATATATAAATAAGCAAAAAATAAAAATTATGATTTTTTTTTAAAAAACTGAAAATATCAGTTAGAAAAAATCAATTGATTTTGCGTGACATCCTACTTTAAATATACATTTATTCACAGCCGAGGGTGCTAATACATAGCGGTTGCAGTGTTTTGAAAATGATGATCTTTTATATGTCACACTTATAAAACTATAACAACAACAAGAACGCGAGTAGTTATGCAGAAGTCTCATAGCTTACCTCGATTTCTCAAAAACTATTAGAGCCATCGTTTTGAAACTTGGTATATGGGGTATTGAGGTGTTAAGCTACTTACATGGCGAGTTTTCAAGTCGCTGGGATGTATATGAAGTAGCTGCCTGAGCGAACGTAAAATATGGCGCTACGCCGTTGTTGCAGCTTCCGAGCGGGCGAGATTAGGCCTAAAGCCTCTCAATCGAACAGGTGTTCGATGCGTCCGAACGATTGCTATTATTTATTATTATTATTATTATTATTATTATTATTATTATTATTATTAGCCGTCGAAGAAAAAGAATTGAATCCCTCGTGGGAGTTCAATTTTTCGAGCCGCTCTTCCGCTCAACCCCTAGGTCCTTCTGCTGCGGTTCCAACTCCGGATCCGACTCCGGCTCCGACTCCGACTCCGACTCCAACTCCCTGCCGAGATGAATAATCGATTCTCGAAGAGAATCGTTTATGAATCGAAAATCGATTCCTGACGGGAATCGATTTTTAGGCTCCGGCTCCGGCTCAGCCTCTGGTTCCGCTATATATCTACAGTGGTTAGAGTTATCATATCGGGTTAAAATAAGGAGGGGGGTTATATGGTGACGTAATCTCGTCATAGACGAAGTTACGTCCCTGCGGGCCCCCCGAAGGGGGGCCCCACCCCCCTAAAAAATCAACATGTTCGTAGAAGGCTGAAATTTGGTGAGAGGATTCAGAGTTGAATTTCTAGAAAGAGTTGGTACCGGAATCTGAGGAGTTGGCATCGGCACCGGTGCTGGCTCCGGTGCGGTGCCGAGTTAATAAACATTCGTATAACAACAATATTGGTATGTTTTTATAGGTTATCGAACCCGTAGATCTCGATTATGATGGTTTCAGAATCATCAAGAAAAAAAATGATAAAAAATAAATAAATAAATAAAATTTCTTATTCTTTTTGTTTATAACTTACAAATTAACGTTTTACCATACCCTAAATCAGTAAATCAAACTGCCCTCCTCAGCCCTTCCGTGATCTATTGATCTATTGTTTCAAGTTATATTTTTTACTAAAATTGTCATGTTTTACATACCCTAAAGCAGTAAAGCAGTAAATCAGTAAATCAAACAGCCCTCCCCATCCATCTCGTGATCTATTGATTCAAGTCATATTTTTTACTAAAATTGTCATGTTTTACATACCCTAAAACAGTAAATCAGTAAATCAAACCACCATCCAACCACACTTCTTATCATTCGTGATCTATTGATCTATTGATTCAAGTCATATATTTTACATAGTTATGTTTTACATACACTGGAACAGTAAATCAGTAAATCAAACCACCATCCAACCACCCTCCTGTCCTTCCGTGATCTATTGATTCAAGTCATACTTTTTAGTAAAATGTAATGTTTTACATACCCTAAAGCAGTAAATCAGTAAATCAAACCAACATTCAGCTACCCTCCTGTCCATCCGTGATCTATTGATCTATTGATTCAAGTCATATTTTTTAGTAAAATTGTAATGTTTGAAATACCCTAAATCAGTAAATCAAACCATCCACCCTACCCTTCATACCATCCTACCCTCCCATGATCTATCGATCTATTGATTCAAGTCACATTTCGAGTTTCATTTTGAATAAACATAACATAAAAACAAATTCTTTATACACTGATCAACGAATATATGCTAACGTAACAAAGTTTTCACATTAATAAAGCTAACATAACATCATCAGGTCTAAGAATATAATGTACAACAACAAACCAAACACCCCTTAAACACGAATAAACGTTAAAATTAACAAAGTCCCGCACTTAACAATAGTAAAGTAACTAACATAGCATACAAAAACGTAACCTATTCACACTTTGTCAAGCATATCTTTAACATAACAATGTTAATTTATATTAACATGGTAATATTTAACAAAAATTTAACACAACATTGGCTAATAATCATGCTGATCAACGAATATACTCTAACGTAATAAAGTTTCCATATCAATAAAGCTAACATAGCATAACATGAACTAAGAAAATAATGTACAACGACAAATCTAACACAACTTACACACGAATAAACTGTTGACATTAACAAAGTTCCACACTTAACACCAGTAAAGTAAGTAACTAACGTTGCATGCAAAATGTAACCTATTCATACTTTTCAACATATCTCCTAACATATTAACGTTAATCATACATTGACACAGTAACATTTAGCAAAAATGTGTCATAACATTGTCCGATTATCATACAGACCCGAATATATGCTAAGGTAACAAAGTTTTACATTATCATAGTAATATTTAACAAAATTTAACATAACCTTACTTAAATATCATAATCACCAACAAATAATTGCAAACATAAAGTTTTATCCAAACATAACATAAAAATAAAGTTTTATCCAAACATAGCATAAAAATAAGTTCTTTGAATAAAATATCATAGTAAAGTGTAATAGTTTACTGATTTTAAAGCAGTAAATTCAGTAAATCAGTAAATCAAACCATCAACCCCTCCTCACCCCTCCTTCCATGACTTTTTGATCTATTGATCTATTGATTCAGGTCACTTATCGAGTATCATTTCGGATAAACATAGTACAAAAATAAGTTCTTTATATGCTAACCAACGAATATATGATAACGTAACATTGTTTTCACATTAATAAAGCTAACAAAGCATTACCAGAACTAAGAATATAATGTACAGTGACAAAACCTAACACACCTTACGCACGAATAAACTACTAACATTAACAAAGTTCCATACTTAACACAGCACAGCGTACAAAACGTAACATATTCACAGTTTTACAAACATTTCTTTAACATATCAATGTTAATTTTACAATAACACTATTGATTTACGTCGCATTTCGAGTATCATTTCGGATAAACATAGCACAAAAATGAGTTCTTTATTTACTAACCAGCGATTATATGCTAACATAGCAATGTTTTCACATTAATAAAGCTAACATAGCATCATATGAACTAAGAAAATAATGTACATCGACAAACCTAACACAACTTTCGCATGAATAAACTGTTAACATTAAAAAATTCCACACTTAACACCAGTAAAGTAACTAACATTGCATACAAAACGTAACCTATTCATACATTTTCCAAGCATATCTCTAACATATTAACGTTAATTTTACATTGACACAGTAATATTTAACAAATTTATCATAACCTTGTCTAATTATCATACAGACCAACGAATAACTGTAAACATAACAAGTTTTATCCAAACATAACAAAAATAAGTTCTTTGAATAAAATATCATAGTAAATTGTAATAGTTTACTGATTTTAAAGCAGTAAATCAGTAAATCAGTAAATCAAACCATCAACCCCCCCCCCTCCCTCCATGCCCTTTTGATCTATTGATCTATTGATTCATGTCACATTTCGAGTATCATTTCGGATAAACATAACACAAAAATAAGTTCTTTATATACTAACTAACGTAACAACGTTTTTACATTAATAAAGCTAACATAACATAACCTGAACTAAGAATATAATGTACAACGACAAACCTAACACACCATACGCACGAATAAACTACTAACATTAACAAACTTCCGCACTTAACAACAGTAAAGTACCTAACACTTCGTACAAAACGTAACCTATTCACATTTTTCAAGCATATCTCTAACATATCAATGTTAATTTTACATTAACATCGTAATATTTAACAAAAATTTAGCATAACCCTGTCTAATCATCATACTGACAACGAATATAAAGCTAATGTAACAAATTTTTTACATCAACTTCGTAATATTTAACAAAAATTCATCATAACCTCTTCTAAATATCATAATCCCCAACGAATAATTGCAAATATAACAAAGTTTTAACCAAACATAACATAAAAATAACAAAATTTTATCCTGACATAACATAAAAATAAGTTCTTTGAATAAAATATCACAGTAAAGCGTAATAGTTTACTGATTTTAAAGCAGTAAATCAAACCACCCATTCCTAGTCACCTACCCACCCACCCACCTATGATCTATTGAACTATTGTTTCAAGTCATATTTCGAGTATCATTTGGATAAACATAACATAAAACTAAGTTCTTTATATACTGACCTACGAATATATGCTTACGCAACAAAGTTTTAGCATCAATAAAGCTAACATATCATAACCTGAACTAAGAATATAATGTACAAATGCAAACCTAACATACCTCGCGTATGGACAATCAGCTAACATCTTGAAAAATTCCCTACTTATCAAAGGTAAACTAGCTAACAGGTCATATAATACTCAATATTCCCACTTTCCGCATATCAGCAACAGGTAAAGCCGTATTATCTAACAAAATCCCTTAACAAAGTGACCAATCTATCAAAGATACCAGCATCTTGAACTATGAATTGAAACTATCTTCATCAAAGTGTCACTCGTTTCGAGTATAACATCATTTGAACTATGAATAAACGTAGACATTAGCAAAATTCTCGGGCAAACCTAACATTACTCAACAAAAACGTGTTATGTTTGGATAAAACTTTGTTATGTTTGCAGTTATTCGTTGGTCTGTATGATAATTAGACAAGGTTATTATACATTTTTGTTAAATATTACTTCAGTGTAAAATTAGTTAATATGTTAGATATATGCTTGGAAAAAGTATGAATAAGTTACGTTTTGTATGCAATGTTAGTTACTTTACTGGTGTTAAGTGTGGAATTTTGTTAATGTTAACAGTTTATTCATGCGTAAGTTGTGTTAGGTTTGTCGATGTACATTATTTTCTTAGTTTATATGATGCTATGTTAGCTTTATTAATGTAAAAACTTTGTTATGTTATATATAATCGCTGGACAGTATATAAAGAACTCATTTTGTTCTATGTTTATCGAAATGATCTCAGCTCGACGTAAATCAATCAATCGTCAGTAATAAAATTAGCACGATGATATGTTAGAGATATGTTTGAAAAACTGTGAATATGTTACGTTTTGTACGCTGTGCTAGGTACTTTACTGTTGTTAAGTATGGAACTTTGTTAATGTTAGTCGTTTATTCGTGCGTAAGGTGTGTTAGGTCTTGTCATTGACATTATATTCTTAGTTCTGGTAATGCTATGTTAGCTTTATCAATGTAAAAACAATGTTACGTTATCATATATTCGTTGGTTGAGTATATAAAGAACTTATTTTGTACTATGTTTAGCCATGAAATGATACTCGATGTGGCATGAATCAATAGATCAATAGATCAAAAGTCATGGAAGGAGGGGTGGGGAGGGGTTGATGGTTTGATTTGCTGATTTACTAATTTACTGCTTTAAAATCGGTAAACTATTACACTTTACTATGATATTTTATTCAAAGAACTTATTTTATGTTATTTTTGGATAAAACTTTGTTTATTTTTGTTATGTTTGGATAAAACTTTATTTATGTTTATTATTAATTGTTGGGGATTATGATATTTAGGTAAGGTTATGTTAAATTTTTTTAAATATTGCTATGATAATGTAAAAACTTTGTTACGTTAGCATATATTCACGTTGGTCTGTATGATAATCGGACAAGGTTATGATACATTTTTGCTAAATGTTACTGTATCAATGTAAGATTAACGTTAATATGTTAGAGATATGCTTGAAAAAAGTATGAATAGGTTACGTTTTGCATGCAATGTTAGTTACTTTACTGGTGTTAAGTGTGGAACTTTTTTAATGTTAACAGTTTATTCGTGTGTAAGTTGTGTTAGGTTTGTCGTTGTACATTATTTTCTTAGTTCATGTTATGCTATGTTAGCTTTATTGATATGGAAACTTTATTACGTTAGAGTACTCA
>JABUQX010138657.1:0-20597 GCA_015478945.1 Trachelipus rathkii
GGGTTTTACGTTGAGGCTTCTAGCCCTAAAAAATGTTTGGTTATTCCATAGTGTTATTCAAGAGGAAATTTTTGGAAGGGTGTGATTGTAGTGGGCATAACAGGACTTCTGTAGTGTGTGCGCGCGTTATAAGGGGGTCGTTGGTGGTGCGTGTTTTTCGAACTCTCTGAAGGCTTACGCGTCGGCTTAGGAGTTTAGACGAAACAGGGATATTGAGGGTCTCCTCCTTAACGGCATTTCGGTTAGGTTGGTTAGGGCTCTCGAAGGGGTGGTAAGATATATGCGGTTATATGGTGTAGGGAGATCTTTTGTCTTCCCTTCACATTTTGTAAAAGTGTTGTCGCCCTTTAGGGTTTTGTGTTAACGGGCTTAATTTTTTACCTTCTTGGATTACTTGAAGGCTTATGTGTTTCTAGTAGTGTCTGATTGTGGTCTTGACTGGTTTTTGAGCGTGGATGTTTGGAGGTCGCAAGTTGTTAGTTACGGTGTGTTTATTTTTAGGCTAAAAGTGAGATGGTCTTGTGGTTGTTTGGAAATTAGTGTTCTCAATTGGTCTTGAAAAGGTAGTAATTAAGAGCTGCTTGGTTAATTTTAGGCTTTTTAATTTTGAAATGTATAGGGTTTTTATAAAAGGCGTTTTTAAGTTTCACTTTCATCAAGTTGAATTTACTGGAATTTTTGTTGTGTGACAAGTCTTAAAAGAGCGGTTTTAAAAGGTATGACATCCCCATTTTTAGATGTTGATTCACTAAGTTTTTTTTTTTTTAATAGTCACTTCAATATCCGGTTGAGAGATATGGTTTAGGAACGCCTTGACTGTTTTTGGTGGTTTTATTCGGTATTAAGTGTTTGGGAAATTATTTTTCGGTGCTAATTTAGGCGCATTTAACGTGTCTTACTAAGGAGGGTTTTTATGGTATGGGTGTTCTTCTTTTAGGGTGGAGGGTTATTTGGTTTCGGGCGTTCCCGAGTAATGATCACTGGTCTAGGGTTTAACCGTTACGAGGACGTCTAGGTTTTGATAAATCGATCTCAGAAGTTAAGGTGCTCTAGAGTTATGGGGGGTTAATTAAGAGGTATCTAGGTTCGAGAACAGAGTTTGAGCGTTTTTAGGTTTGAGACGCGAATAGTGATTTATGAGGGGACTTAATGGTGTTCGCGGCATTTAATGGATGCTTAGGTTATGGTGTATTCGAATTTAATAAGGGTTAAAGTGTTAAGGTTGAGGGTTAATATTGTGTTCTTGAGTTAAGAGGCTCGAGATGTAACCAGCTTGGTATAAGCGTTTATGAGATAAGTAATGTTATTCAACAAACAGGTTAATGTTAAATGGTTCTAGGTTGTTGGTTGGCATTATAACGGTGTACTTACAAGAGTTTTAGGAAATTGGGCATCGCGGATATAAATCCCTGGATTATTCTGATTAGTGGACTTGGTCTTTAGTGAGGTATGAGTGTCGGATAGGTTAGCGTTGTAGGAGTATATAACGGGGTTAGCGCTTCATTAAGGATATGGTTGAGAGAGTGATTACAAGACTGTACCTTCAATCTTAGAGCATGGCTATAGCTAGGGGCATGCGTTCTCCTTGTTCAGGAACTATGGGATAGTTTTTGTGGATATGTTTCGCACCTCGTTCTCGAGCATTTACGTTGTTTCTCTTATAAGTTTGATGCTAAATTAAAACGTTCGAACAGTTGATATTCTTTCGTTTGAGTGAAAAAAAAAGTATAAATCGGTGTGCGATATTGACAAAAGCGTGATACATATCTTGAGTTTTTATTAAATGAAATGTAATAATATTTTACGTGTGTTGATAATAAGTATGAAGGATGTCCATATACATATTTTAGACAGGCATATTTCTACTCATAGTAGATTCTAATATGACGGTGGATGACAAAGACCAAAATGAATTTTACAATTGAAATTAGCCTACTCTGGCTAAACTTAAATATATTTTACAGTAGCTATTTCACTATCTCTATTATTATAACTATAATAATTAAACATATGTATCTATATTATGATATTGCTCATTATTTGTTTCAGGGTTGTTATTAATATTACGGAATGAATCTAGATAATTATTTTTTTTGTGCTTATATATATATATAATTAATTATTAATATTATATTATAATATATTATATAAATTAATACATATTAAACATATATTATCATATATATTATTATATTAATAACTTACTATTAATATTATTTATCTATACTGTAAAATAATATATAACTCATCTATATTATGTTATTTTTATATCATATGTATTATATATATATATTATATAGTTGCATGTATATATGTATATATTACAGTTGTTTTGGTATCGACCAGCTTTTTCTCGAAAAGTTATTGAGAATCTTAAAATGAGATTCTGAAACTTGGGAAATATATATATATTATATTCATATATTATTATATAGATATAGATATATAGTGACTTCGAATTCCGTGTGTAAAGATTTTCAAGTGTTCTGTTAAGGATTATTAATACTAGAGGGGTGTCACATGCACCCATATGATAATCCAGTGATAGTACCCGGCTTAATACGCCGCTAGCGTGTTTATTTACCCTTTATTGTAATATTATTGGCTTAGGTTACTAATAATAAACCGTCTTCTGGAAAATTTACCCACCTTGAAAAATGAAAATTGTACAGTTTGGTAATGTCTGGGAAATAAGTGATTCAATATTGGAATAAGGCGGTTTAAGACAAACTGTATATATATATACTGTTAGTAGATTCGACGATTGACAGACGAGGGAATGATATCGTAATCCCATAAGGTGTTTATAGCAGTAATCGGATGAATATTACGTATTTCAAGCGCGCGATATATAGCTGCGTTATCGTGCGCACATTAACTCTACTAATTATACATAATTTATTAATTTAATTTTAATTATATTTATATATATGTATATTAGTTATATAATAATATATACTACGTATCATATATTAGTATATATCGAAGAATCACATTATTCCGAAGGTAAAATCGATAATCTGAAGTCTGAAATAAAGACTCACGTCTCCATCATATTGTGTATAATGTATCATGATTATGAATGCGTTATTTATTTTTTTTTATACGTATTACTGTTACGCGTTGATACGTAGTTCCCGCAGTTTGGCCTAATTACTGGTCATTCGTGCATAATCCGGTTTCCGCCGCCGCGTTGTAGAGCCAGCCGCCTCCGACTGCCGAACCTTTATCGTATATTAAGGGAGTTTAAATATTATGGAGTTAAGAAGTAGGTGGTTAGAATCGTGAGGCAACAGTAAACCAAAGAAAAAATAAAGTATAAGAAAATTATAGTATTAAGAAAGCAAGGACGTAACCCAAACACAAAATAAAATTTTCAAATATATCAAAGGTAAATTGCTAGAACAACAACAGTGAACCTGGCGTAAAGCTAGAAAGCCGAGCGAAGTAACCTAATCTAACTGTCTATCTCGAGCGTATCAGCACAATACCCGCAATGTGATTAACAACACTATACCAAAGGCGTAATATTCCTATTGAATTAACTAACCTAACCTACACTGGGAACCTACCTAACATAACTAACTAAACCTACACGCTACATTAACCTAGACTATCAAATAACTAACTAACTATGCTGGACGGCTAAACTACTGAGTTAAACAAAAGAATAAGTATTGTTTTCTAACAGAGGCTCAAAGTCCGGACAATGTTTTTTTTTTGGCAACAGGGAAATTATTCAACCTTTGATTTCATTATAGTTTTTAATATCCAGTAAATTTAATTAGTCTTACATTTAATTTCCTTCGGAATGATATTATAATTATTGGATATGACACAATAGGATCAGAAACCACTCCCATTCGATTTTCAAAATAACCCTCTAAATTATGACATAAGACATATGCGTCTCGCCAATGAAAGAGTTGAAGGAATTGGAAATACTCAAAGCAAAAATATATATAGTAAATTGTGGTGATATTATATATTACCAATACTATGTCTTATCGTGACGATTGACAGTTATTAAAAAATAAAAGATATTATCCATTACGCATTGGGCTAAGCACAAAATATATAATTTACGATACCTTTCTTTCGTATGATATAGTATACGATATTGTTTTCTTAATTCTATGTAATGATTAGTAAAAGCCGCAGTCCAACTAACAATTTTCGTATATTTCAATAGGCTGGTGATTCAAAGACGTATGTCCCATGTATTATAATACTTTGTATATATATTTATAATATATTAGTAATATATATGATATTATTATATATATAATAATTATATAGTATATATATATATATTTATATATATATATATATATATATATTATTATAATTATTATATATAATATATATATTATATTATATATGATATTTGCGTATTATAGTGTATATATATATATATTATATATTATAGATATATATAAGTATATATATATATATATAATATTATATATATATTTATATATATATATAATTATATATATATTATATACATTATATATATAGTGATCTAGCTAAATGTTTATTAGATATCTTATGAAATATATTTAAAACTTTCTAAGGAAATTATATTTTATTAATTCCCCTTAATGACTATTCGTCAAATTTTTTATTTTTTTTTATTTAAGCAATTTTTGGTATTTTCGCCAATCTATTTATGAAGCTTAACCTACCAACTAACCTAACTAGTATTCCAAAAGGTAATAATTTCTTAACTAGCAGGAAAATGTCAAATTCAACAGTTTTAAAAAAAATTCATTGAGGATATTTAAATAAAATACAATTTAACAATATAAAAAATAAAATATCGTCTTTATATCTGCTCTTGACAAAATATATCAGTTAATAATATCGAAAAGTATAGAGCATACTATATAATTATATATATCATATAATATAATATTATATTCTATATATAGTGATATATATAGTATATTATATATATATATATACTATATATAATTATATTAACACAAACACGTATATATATATATATAGTATTATATATTTATTATTCTTGAATGAATTTAATAAACATTAAATTTTTTGTCCTCTGAATGATAAGTATTATTAGTTTTGAAGAAATGAGCTTTCTTGAAGATGACACGAATTATGTACTCTCCCTCTCCCTCTCCTTCCTTTCTTTCTGGTCTTCCGTTACCACCTCCCAAAAAATATTACGAAAAAAATTTAGAAGCTATTTAGTATTTTTCCTTCATCTGCATAAAGGCTTTCTTAATATTTAGAATCTTTTATTTTGCTTGCAAATCTCTTTTAGTATGTTGAATAAATGCAACATTCTTTTTTATATTAACTCTATTACTATATAAATGTAATTCTAATTCTAACTATTTTGTACATCTATATATATATATAGTATAATGATACATATAAATTATATATATATATATATTATATTATAATATATATATATATATATTAGCTATATAGTATATTATATATACATATGAGTATAATTTTGTATTTGTTAGTTCCTTAAGGGTAAAAGAGGTCGTAAATTAAAGAATGTCCTTTCATTTGACTATAGACAACAAAAATAGGGACATTTTTGAATTTGTTTACAGCAAAATAATAGTTCTTTGGATTTATTGTATACCTTTAGTAAAGTGGAATAGTTATTTTTATTCCACTTTATTTATATTATGACCTCCACCCTCCCCCTAAAGAACAAGTGATGTAAAATTATTAATTATTATAAATTTTTAGTGATTCGATAATTAAACTTTTTTGAAAAAGTTTAATCGTTTTTATGAGTTATGGCGTTACTGTGTAACAAATGTGGGATGTGTTTACTGAAAGGAGATCTATATATATATTAATTATATACGTATATATCTTAATTTATTTTTTACATATATATCTCTTATATTATAAATTAATTATATTATATAAATATTATATATATATATATGTATATATTGATATATACTATTGCTATTTCTATCGTTTATAAGCAATTTTACAGACATATCGTTTAACTACTAAACGCATAGACATTGTGTAACAATGAGAGTTGAGAATGAAACTTCAGAATGATTAAGAAGAAATCCAAAAAATTATCAAGTTTGGTGAGTTTTTATTTTTATTTTTTTAATTTTTCGATTTAATTTACTATTCATATAGTGAGTTGAATTTGTTGATAAACTTGAACAAAATTTTCAACAGGTTCTTTTGAAGCATTGTTTAAACGAAATCTTTTAGAAATTACCCTGCAATATAAATTACCAATAATATTAGCCTATTTACTCAACTCCCTATAAAAAACCTATAATATTAAATTACCTCGTTAAAATTATTAGTTTATTCACATATCCATTAAAAGTCAATTTTATAAATTATCAATAAAATGACTTTATTTTATTTATTAATTATTATTTTATTAGTTATTAGTTATTAGGATTATTATTTGATATTTATTTTAATTATTATAGTCGATTTATTATGTATTAATTATCCTAGTTGGTCGGAAGTTGTGGGTAGTGATTTTTATCTGAACGATTATTCAAATCTACGATCTATTCTTCATTCATTCCCATTTAGTCATTATTATTTATGAAGTTATTATTATTATTTTATTAATTATATTATTATGTAGTAGTAGTAAGTTAGTAGTATTTATAGGCGTACGTATTCGTTTATATTATATGTATTATTATTATTCTTATCTATTAATATTGAATTGATTATTATTATTATTATTATTATTTTATATATTATTATTATTATTATTTTATTATTCAATGATTTATTTAAGCATTTATTGAGGCAATTATTAGAATTTTTGTTTTTAATGGACTAATTATAATAATTTTATTACATATTTTTTTTTTTTCAATGATTTGAAAATTTTATATCTTTATTTATTTTCGGAACAGTCTATTGGATTGGTAGTAAGAAAAAAAACTCTTTACCCTATTTATTAACCTGTTTATATTTCACCAACAGAAGAGAAAACACAATAATTTTTCAAATTTAATTTAAAATAAATTATTTATCTAATTAATTAAATTTAAAAAATAATTTCTGATTATTATATTATATACGTATATTATAATTTATATATAATCATTATATATATGTTATATTATATATATATATAATATTTATGAGTACTTTATATTCTTGTATATATATATATACTATATATATATATAGTTAGGCTTTTATATATATTATTAATATAGTATATATATATTATATATAGTATGTATATATATATATATATAATTTAGGTATATACTATATTAAGTTAATATATATATATAGTTATGTATATTTTATTTAATATATTATTAATTTATTATACATTATAATATATATAATATTATACTCGACATAGACGTCTGTAATTCTACAAATATCTCGTAAATCTTTCATTTCCAAATTGCTTCTACGTATAGTCATATTCCTGCTGTATTAATTACATTTCTTCACTCTCTCTGAAAACATCTTCGCCCGTTTTGCTTTAGAGTTGACCGTGCGCCTTTATATTTCCACCTGTTCGAATCATATATATCGAAGTTATATATTAGTATGATATATATATATATATATATATTATATATATTATATTAATATATATATATATATTATTATATATAATATATAATATATATATATATATATATATATATATATATATAATAAAATATATAGTAGTTACAGTACAGTTTGACCGATACCAGCTTTTTCTCTCGAAAAGTTATAAGAGATATAGGTCTGTAACTTGGAATATAATCATATCTGGGATAAGCTCGAATCCGTGAAAAGTTTTCAAGTCTTAGGATGTATATAGAGGGGTGTCACCCCGATAGCGTAGCCGCTAAGCCCGCGTTTATACCTTTTGGCTTTCCAAACCCGAGATTGCGTTTTAAGCCTAACGAGAGTTGAGATTCGAGCGTGATGAGTAATCTCGGCGCGCAGATTACGTCAGGCGCGGAGAGCGCGGTGCGTGCGCATACACATCCATTATTATTATTATTAGTCGAAATTCGATTTCCGAAGGAAATCGAATCTGAGTCGGAAAAAAACGCTCCCTGTAAGGGTGTTTTTGTCGCGCTGTCCGCCGTTTGCGTTCCGCCGTGGCCGCGTTTCGCATCCGGTTCCGCCGCCGACGTTGAGAGCCAGCCCGCCTCCGACTCCGAACTTATCGTATTGGGTTAAAATTTGGAGGGTGGTTAGATGATGAGGTAACCTCAGTGTATACGAAGTTACGTTTGAATGGGCCCGAAGGGGGACTACCCCCCCCCTTTAAAACATTATAGAGTATTGATGTAGAAAAGCTTAATTCTGGTGAGAGGATGCGGTTGAGTTTCCCCTAGAATCTTGATATGTGAATCTGGAGGAGTTGGCTCCCGTGCGCGTGCTGGAGCATGCGGTGCCGAGTTATAAACAGTCGTTAACAACAATGTTGGTGTTTTATATAGGTTATCGTGGTCTAGAGTTCGAATATGATTGTTATAAGTCCGTGTAGGGTGTCTAGGACCCTCCATTAGGGGGGGTCTCGACTGAAAAAAAGAGCACAGAGTGCAAAAAACAAAGGAGGAATGAAGAAGGATAAAAGATGAATGAGGAAGGAAGAAGAATGAGGAAGGTGGAAGAAGAATGAGGAATGAGGAGTAGAAGGTGACAGCTGCACCGGTGCTGGCTCCGGTGCGGGGCCGATTTATTAAATATTAGTGTATGATACAATGTTTGGTGTCCTTAATATATGTTATTGGATTGTAGATTTGAAATATAATGGTTTCAGAACCATCAAGAATAAAATTTCTTATTCTTTTTATGTTGTATCAGGTTCACAAATTTGTATTTTTACATACCTAAAGCCGTAAATCAGTAAATCAACTCCAACCACCCTCCATGCCAGTTGTGATCTATTGATGCTATTGATTATTGATCTAATTTGGATTTATTGTATTAAGGTATATTTTTTTACCTAAATTGGTCGATGTTTTTACATACCCTAAATCAGTAAATCACTAATCAAACCACCCAACCATCCTCCTGACCAGCTGTGATCTATTTGTCCCGCCAATCTATTGATCTATTGATCTAATTTTCTATTTGATGTATTGATTAAGGTCATATTTTTTACTAAAATTGTAAGGTTTTAATAAAACAGTAAATCACTAAAATCAATAAACACATCCTCTCCCTTCCCTGTCATCTCCCTGACCTTGACCTTGATCTATTTCATTGTAGTAAATCAAACAATTAACTCTTTAACTTCATCTGTTTCAAGTAAAAAAAATTTGCGCTAGTTTTATTTTAACAGCTCGAAGACTGAGTGATAATAGATTTTTGATCTTTAGTAGAGTGTAGGCAAATTTATTTTTTATTGTTAATTGTGAGCTGTTAGATTTCGAATTTAATTTCACTTAATCATCAATGCCCAAACTCTTCTGTGGTTCCAGTGTTTAATGTTAAAAGGGTTAGGTAATTTTTTTTAGCTTCTGTAGAATACTTATTATTGCTACCTAGAAATACTTTAAAAACATTAATAAACCGCTGAAGGCAAGTTTCATATATTAAAATAAATGAGAAAGCTAAAAATTTCACTATAAAATATAATATATAGCCCAATTCATGAAATTAGACTTACATCGATATTACATTTATAATATTGATATATCGTTATCTCGAGTTTCAAAATATCAATTATCGATATGTCGAACATCGATATATTGAAGTAATGAATAAATTTTCTTGTGAATTTGAATTTTAAAATGTTCCCCTCCATGCATGATAGTAGGTCTGTCTTTCCTTACTGAAATTTTTAGATTTCGGTTTATAAAACTGGTCTTCGGTGGTGTTTATTAAGGTGTTTTAATGCATTTCAGCATATTTTGTCTTTATAGTTTCAATACAGTTCGAATGAGATATGTTCCATAAAAGCTATAAAACTGCCAAGATTTCAATCCATTTTTTCTTACATTTTTTCCTCTTACGGGTATTCATGATCCTATTTCCTTGTATTTTTGCTTCCTTTTCTTCACAACATTAAATTGCTACTGAAATTTTACTCATTATTTAATTATCCATGCCATCTTTAAATTCTTACTTTGTTAATAATTTTTTGTTTATTATTTTTATTATTCAGTTTAGTTATTTTTCACTAGTCTGCTTAATTACTAACTTTACTGAAATCGAATTCACTACCAATATTTTACTTATCTCAGGTACGACGTCAAATACGGGAAAAATTTCAAGCAAGCTCTCCTTCTCTCTGTTCCAAGGGCAGGCAACACTTGGTTAAGATATTTACTTGAAGCTGCTACTGGGATATTTACAGGATCTGTTTATCATTCTAAAAAATTAATAAACATGGGTATGTTATATTATTTTCCTCATGTTTGCTTAATAATATGTGTTCCGCCGTGTTTGCATATATATATATATATAGTATATATATATATATATATATATATATATATATAGTATATATAGAGAGGGAGAGAGGGAGTATATATATATATATATATATATATATATACAGTATTTCAGCTCTTTATATATATATATATATATATATATTTATAGATTCGAGAACTAGCTTTAACTCTTTGTATATCTTTAGTTTACCAGTTATACACTTCTAAAGTATATTGATTGTAAGGAAAATTTCGATGTGCTGTGGGCTGACTTCACAAACCAAGGTAGTCAATGGAGTTATAAAAAAATAAGAAAAACATATAAATTTCGTCGTAGATTGGCAAGAGAGCAGAAGAGAGAGAGAGAGAGAGAGAGAGAGAGAGAGAGAGAGAGAGAGAGGAGAGAGAGAGAGAGAGAGAGAGAGAGAGAGAGAGAGAGAGAGAGAGAGAGAGAGAGAGAGAGAGAGAGAGAGAGAGAGAGAGAGAGAGAGAAAATTAAACAAAAAAAAAGAGAGAGAGAGAGAGAGAGAGAGAGAGAGAGAGAGAGAGAGAGAGAGAGAGAGAGAGAGAGGTTATTACACAGAAAAAAATTTTTCTATCAACTTGATATAAATTTTCCAATCACCCCCGGTTCCTCTCAGGAGCGAAAATTTTACATCAATTTTCAATCAAAGTCTTTCAATCAAAGTTTTATATCATTAAGATATAATTTTTTATATCAACATAATATAATATTTTATATCTTTGACACCATTAGCTTAAAACAATTTCAAATTCTTATGAAAACTAAATACAATAGGTAATATGTTTTACTTTGTCATTATTTACTAATATGGCAAAGTAAAACTCATTACCTACATATATCTATATATAGATATATGTAGGTAATGAGTTTTACTTTGCCATTAGTAAATAATGACAAAGTAAAACATATTACCTATTGTATTTAGTTTTCATAAGAATTTGAAATTGTTTTAAGCTAATTAATAATGGTGGCAAAGATATAAAATATTATATTTTCATGATACATACTTACAACGAAAATGAAAAAAGAAAATTATACAACCTCTCGTATTTAATGTTATAAAAACATTGTAAATATTTTAAGTATTGATGTGCCAGAACTGAATATTTGGCCAATACCAATACTCTCATTGATGCTACTGCCAATACTGGAATTTCAGCAAATACCAATACTTCCTATTAATTTGTTATATTGTAATTTTTTTTTTAGGTATGAAAAAGACCACCTATATTACTTATATTTTATAAACCTCTCGAATGGAAGTTTCAAGAGCATTAACATATTGTTACTTTGCCCTTTTTTTTAACAATTTTTATAACTGAACAATATTGACACATTTTGACTAATACCAATACCTTTGCTAAATGCCAATACCCTTTGGGAGGCAATACCAATACTTTGGCACATCCCTAATTTTAAGGCAATAATATTTGAAAATATTGACAATATTATATAATGTTAATTAAGAAAATTTCAAAAGTGAATAAAATCACAGAATAAAATGATTTCATCATTAAATAATTTGCATAAAATTTGTTGCACATATTTAGCCTAACACTAGAAAAGAAATGAAAATTGTGAATTGACAAATAAACAATACGGTATCAATCTTTTATATAGTTTTTAAAAGGGAATGACAATGCTACCAGATATAGAATAGAACAATAAATATTAAAAAAAGGCACATATTATTGCAATTTTTTTTTTTTTGGATGGGGGGGCAATTCTTGATAGACTAGAGATATATGCTTTACGGAACAAACATAATAAGCGTCATTTCTTTTAACAATGAGATATTGTATAATGATGTTTATACATATATAATACACCTTTTATTTTAAATAATCAGCAACATACCTTATTTACGAAATACTCATTTAAACATTAAAAATACAAATGTAAAAATTAGAAAAAAAGGTTAATAAAAACTGTTATTCCTTGCAAATAACTTTATTTGAAATATATATATATGAAAGTTTTCAGTTAAACATGGTGGATCATAGATCGTTCCTGGAAGTTCTCCATGACTCTCCGTGTCATCTCAGGGTGAATTCCGTCGATTTCCTCTTGGATCCTTTCCTTCAATTCCTCAAGAGTTCGACGACGATGTTGGAAAACCTTTTCCTTTTGGAATTTCCAAAGAAAGAAGTCAAGGCCTTTGATCTCTTAAAGGGGAGACCTGGGGGGGCCAGATTTAAGCTCTTGTTACTTTTTCCTTTTGAGATGCCAAATTGAAAAGGTTTCCAACATCGTCCCTGAATTCTTGAAGATTTGAAGGAAAGGATCCAAAAGTAAATCAACACAATTCCACTCGAGTCATGGAGAACTTCCGGGTACGACCCCATCAATGTATTGCCAACAACGGCGACCATTTGTCTGATACAATTTTTAAAACCCATTATAACAAAACTCTTTGTTTTTCTAGATATTTGGGCTCTATTTTTATATCCACTCAAAATGTGGGAGATCTATATACGCCCAACCCTTTATTTAACAAAAAAATTATCTTTCTTTAAGGACTAAAATGAAAATTGTTTGAAATTAAAATATAGAGAAACTGCAGAGAAAGATAGTATATATATATATATATATATATATATATATATATATATATATATATATATATATATTTATATATATATATATTTATATATATATATATATATATATATATATATATATATATATATATATATATATATATATATATAAATAATAATAATAATAATAATAATAATAATAATAATAATAATAATAATAATACACACACACACACACACACACACACACACACACACATAATAATAATAATAATAATAATAATAACATAAAACAACTTTTAAATTTATATGTCAAACCAGAGCTTACTAACTTTGGCTTGCGCCATATTAAATTTGGGATTATTAATCCCAAATATTATATATATCAATAACTTAAATGTACAATCAATTTCCTTAGGTACATCAATATTAAAGATGTAAAATGATGATAACCACAAATATGTAGCATTTAAGGGAGATATTTTATTTAAGTAGATGTTGCCATCGATGTAAAGGGAAACATTTCCTCCACTGTAGACTAATGCTGGAGCTCTTTTATTTATATAAAAAAAATATATATATATATATATATATATATATATATATATATATATATATATATATATATATATATATATATATATATATATATATATATATATATATATATATATATATATATATATATATATATATATATATATATATATTTCTTTTCTTTCTTATCTACCTTTTTTTCCAAGATTGGGAGTAAGGTGCCCTACAAGCATCGGACCATCCACACATCCTACCACTCCTAAACGCACTTTTGTTCTTCACCAATCAGTCCTTCAGTCACCTGACGTACTCTTTGATCAAAAATACCAGCATATATCTTCCTACACACTCAATAAACTTATTCCCTATAATTTCTACAGTTCCCCTTATCTCCCCCACCCTTATATAAGGGAAAATGGTCAGAAGCTTCTCCTCCAATCCCTTGGAACTATACCTCCATAAACGTTTTATTACACAACCTCCAAATCTAATCAATCATCATCTCGCCTCCTTCTGATCATTTCACCAGTAATTTCATCTATACCTGCAGATTTACCATTTTTCAACTTTCTCACTCTGCCCATTACCTCCTCCTTGCTAATAACCTCATCCCCAAAATACCTATTCCTTCTTGCACCATCAAACCCACACACATTCACTCTCACCTCTTTACTGCTAATATTATGTAGATTTTCGAAGTGTTCTTTCCACACTCCCCTCACATCCATTTCCCATCAGTTACAAAACACCATCCCTATTCATTATTCTAATATATCTAAATATAAACAAACATATATATATATAATATATATATATATATATATATATATATATATATATATATATATATATATATATATATATATATATATATATATATATATATATATATAATCAAAACAAACTTTTTTTATCGTCCGTAGATGGGGTTGGATGCGTAACATGCATCGGAAACAATAGTTGGAGTACCTACCATTTCATCAATAAGGGCTCAAAGCCCCTATTGGTCACTGGTGGATAATTGGCCAGGAAGGGATCGGGTTGGAGTTTAACAGATGGTGAATTCCGCCATTGTTTATAGCATTTGTCTTTTTATTTTTACTAATGAAGATTCTCCTAGTATACATCAGCTCCGTAATAAATAAACACAAATGATGAATATAAACATATATTCCGGAAGCGTAACCGTAAGCATAATACCTTACTACTTGAAACTCCACCCGTAGGGTGGGCCATGGGTGTGGAATCGGAAAAGCCCCCCCGAAACTCCGCGTCCATTCCCTAAGATTATACAACCAAGTGCATGAAAGCGTCCTCAGAAGTTAGGCAAGGTTCGTGTCCTCAACAATTTATGGTCCGGAGAAAAGCAAGAATAACCGGTTTTTGACCTGTACCCTCATCCATAGAGGAAAGAAGGCAAGATGAGCGTGTGATGCACACAGAGACAACAGCTCGATAGCCAGCATGATTCAGGAGGAGATTGGGAAGACTCTCAGAAAAGAGATCAGGAGAACGTAGGGTAGTACGTACAAAAAAAGGAGAAGGGACAAACTGGAGAAGGGACGGGTAAGATGAACGGGATAAATAAATAATAAAATGAAAATAAAAACCACAAGAAGAAAAAAAAAGAATAAGTAATAATAATAATAATAATAATAATAATAATAATAATAATAATAATAATAATAATAATAATAATAATAATAATAATACCTTAATTTTTTTTTTTTTTTAGAGTGGATGTACAGGGATCTCCACAGCACACAAGAATGCTGCTAGACCGTGTTAGCAAGCTAACGACAGGGGAAATCCCAAACGAAACGAAAGAGGAACAAGGCTGAGATGGTTAGATCTTACACAAGATGTTCAGCTCCAATAGGAAGGCAAAAATGCGATCACTACGAAAATGAGATGATTCGGATAAGATGTGCTGAAGGCGATGCTGAAGAGGTATAGTTAGCACGTCAGGAAAGAACTTGCTTCGAAGGGTTGAGATGGCAACGCAATCCACAAAGAGATGAACGACAGTGAGAGGAGAACTGGAGGAGCAAAATGGGCAGATCGGGGGTTCTCCCCGCGACATAAGAAATCCATGGGTGAGATTTGTATGACCCAGACGCAATCGAGCAAGGACCATCTCCAGGAGGCAACTCCTCCTACTTGATGAAGACCACCGGCCAAGGACGGGTTTGACATTCCGAAGCTTGGCACCACGAGCATCCTCCGCCCAACACGACTGCTAGCCAGAGAGGAAGCCCCGACGCAAAGAGATGGAGAAATCTGTAGCAGGGAAATGGCCCAGGCGCACAGCAGGAGGAAGGTATCGGACTCTTGACACATCGGCCCATTCGTTACCAGGAACACCCACTTGGGAGGGAACCCAACAGAACTCAATGTTGTGGTTCTGCGCAGGTAACAAGCAGAGGGACTGTTGAATGGTACAGACCAAAGGGTTACGGGTTGACCGGTCAAGCAACGACTGGAGAGCGCTCCGAGAATCTGAAAAGATGGTATAGTTACCCCCGCGGGCCAAGGTACTGATCCTGTTCACCGCCATGGAAATTGCTATCAGTTCAGCTGAAAAAACAGACAAATATGGTGGTTTGGTGTGGGAGACAGTGATGTCCGGAAACAACTGAAGCTCCCACCCCTTCCTCCGTCTTGGAACTATCGGTGTAAACCACCATAGAGTCGCTATGGACCTCCGCGTGAGACACAAAAGAATCCCTCAATTGCACCGGGTATGCCTCCGACTTACACAAAGACTGGATCCCACTGCAGAGAGCAGGAGGCGGATAAACCCACTGTGAATGGGTAGAGGTAAAATAATATTGCAGGAAGGTAAAATAATATTGAGGAAGGTCGAGGAAAGCGAAGATGGAAGTAACAACCCCAGTAAACGGCCAATAATTTTTGGTTGTGACGGACGCGCTCTAATATAGGTGTCAAGGCCGACGAAGTAGGAACCTTAAGACGGATGAACAGCGAGCACATGAGCTGCTCCCTCCGCAGGGATAGGGGCATCACCCCAGCCTCTACCTCCAGGCTCTCCCTCGGAAATACAAATAATAATAATAATAATAATAATAATAATAATAATAATAATAATAATAATAATAATAATAATAATAATAATACCTCATTATCTACAATCCATTTAGCATCTTCTGCAAGTAATATGGCCACATGAGCTGCAAGTTTCGCCAAACGACTTTCTTTGCTATTTTTAAAAGAAAGAAATTTTTTTATATTTTATATATATATATATATATATATATATATATATATATATATATATATATATATATATATATATATATATATATAAAGCATCTACCTCCTTTACCCAAATTGGGAGTGAGGTGTGCAACACACACCGGAAACAGAAAAGCAGTAGATGAACATGACGCAAGTCTAAAGGAAAGCCTCTCCCTACCGTCCCCTTATACCCTTAAGTTTGAGGTCAGCTCATCACAATAAAAAAAATCTAAGCAAGGGCTTCACAAGACTGCGACTGACTCTCACTGTGGTATCCCGTCAATTTAATGTTAATTCCTTGGGCCAGGAGTCCCACAATCACACCCCCTCACAAAACCCAGCTATTCACTCCTATTATGCACTTTTTTTTGCCACCTCTGTCAAACTCACCACTGATTCAATACACCTTTTCTTCGGTCTCCCAACTGGTCGATTCCCAGCACACTTACCACTATACATCCTCTTAACCAACCGACTATCATCCATCTTTTTCGTATGTCCAAACCATCTTAATAATATACTCTCGTTTATTCTGTCAATTACGCCCTTCTTCACACCACACAACTCCCCAAAACGTTCAATCATCATTTTATCAATTCTTCTCACACCCCTAAGACTGTTCATCTGAACAGACTGCCCCTTTATATCTATTTTACACCAAAGTTTCACTACCATATATTAACATCGGTAACAACATATACCCTCATATAAAACCCTAGCGAAGACTTACTCCATTTGAATTTACCAAGGATCAAATTAGCTATCATAACTGGATACATACCAATCAAAACGTAAAATATTCGGCTACTGTAATATTTTTTTAACTTCCTACAAAAAAAAACCTTTGTGTCTATTGTGTCTTCTAGTTTTTCTACCATTATGTGGTTCGGTTAAAGAAAAAAAATTTTAAAAATATTATGAAACAATTATAAAAATTATTAATGCTTACCCGAACATTTCTCTAATGAAGACTTAAATTTACTTCTTGAATTTTCATATTCAGCGAATATGACATTTGAAAATTTTTCAACTTTTTCTTTATACACTTTATGTACGTCTTTTTGTAGCAGTCTTTTCATCTCCAACACTGCCTATATATATATATATATATATATATATATATATATATATATATATATATATATATATATATATATATATATATATATATATATATATATATATATATATATATATATATATATATATATATATATATATATATATATATATATATATATATTTAAAAATAATAATAATAATAATAATAATAATAATAATAATTGTTTTGTGTGTGGCGGATCTGAAGAGAGTTTGAGAGGATTGGTAGAGAAGTTTATCAGGGTGTATAAAAGGAGGGATTTGATAGTAAATGTAGCTAAGAGCAAGGTTATGGTAGTGAGTGAGGACTCCATGGTGTGAAGTCATGTTGGATGATGCAACAAGTATTTGAGTTTAAATATTTAGGATATATGGTCAATGAAAAGGGAATGGATGGTGCAGAATGTAGTAGGAAAATTGTGAATTGTAGGAAGGTGGCTGGTGCAATTAGCTCCTTGGTGGATGTAAAGGAACTAAGTCTGGAGTGCGCTAGGTTTTGCACGATGGTATGTTGCTACCTGTCTTAATGTATAGTAGTGAAACTATGGTATGGAATAAAAGGTATAAATCTAAGATAAATGTGTTCAGATGGACAATCTTAGAGGCGTGTTAGGTGAGAAGAATTGATAAAAGCAGGAATGATCGCAGTAGGGAGTGGTGTGGTGTGAAGAAAGGTGTACTTGAAAGAATAAACGACAGTAGAGAGAAATGGTTTGGTCATATGAAAAGGATGGATGTTAGTCGATTGATAAGTGTGCTGGGAATCGTCCGTCTGGAAGTCGGTAGAGGAATGTCTGAAGGAAAGAAATGTGTTTTTTTCAGAGGCGAGAAGAAAGGTGCATTTTAAGAATGAATGTCGAGGTTTTTATGGTTGACGAGATGCCACAGTGAAATTCCGTCGAGGTCTCATGAAGCCTTAGTGTGATTTTTTTCTGACTGCGATGAGTTCTCACTCAAGAGTAGTATTTGGGGAGACGGTAAGAGGGGGCGGGCATTTCTTTTTCAACTTACGTTATGTTTCCTATTTTTCTATTTCCGGTGTATGCTGCGCACCTCACCTGTAATTTGGGGAAAGGAGAATAATTTATGGAACTTTCGTATAGTAATACTTAAAAATAATTTACCCAAAACTTACAAACCACCTTTCATAAATATTTTGAATGTAAGAAACTTACAAATTATCCCTTACCTGGAAAATTTTAACCCATTAACTATATATATAAAATTATAATATATATATATATATATATATATATATATATATATATATATATATATATATATATATATATATATATATATATATATATATATATATATATATATATATATATATAAAAATTTAATAATTCAGTAATTCAAAACTAAAAAATTCTTATTGACAACAACAATCATGATGATAATGATAATGATAATAATAATAATAATAATAATAATAATAATAATAATAATAATAATAATAATAATAATAATAATAATAATAATAATAATAATAATAATAATAATAATAATAATAATAATAATAATAACAACAATCATGATGATAATGATAATAATAATAATAATAATAATAATAATAATAATAATAATAATAATAATAATAATAATAATTGTACAATAAAATGCATGGTTTGCACAGAAATTATTTTTTAAGATTAATAATAGGATTTAACACATATATATATATATATATATATATATATATATATATATATATATATATATATATATATATATATATATATATATATATATATATATATATATATATATATATATATATATATATATTATATATATATATATATATATATATATATAAATTATTTTATATATATATATATATATATATATATATTTATATATATATAAAAAATATATATATATATATATATATATATATATATATATATATATATATATATATATATATATATATATATATATATATATATATATGTTATATATATATATATATATATATATATATATATATATATATATATATATTATATATATATATATATACATATATATATAAGGTTATATATACATATATATATATACCTCTTTATAGATCCTTCCGTGAAAGACCCATGCTTAAATGAGGGTATTTGCCTATTACTGCATGAGCAACATTTGCATACTGATGGCCAAAACCTTAATATATATATATATATATATATATATATATATATATATAGTTGAAAGATTTCTTTTTATATATATATATATATTTATATATATATATATATATTATTATAGTTATAAATATATATATATATATATATATATATTTAGTGATGGATATGACATCCGCATCCGCATCCGCATTTGCGGAACATCCGCACCTAAATTGACATCCGCATCCGCATCCGCATCCGCATCCTCACCTAACGGCACATCCGCATCCGCATCCGCATCCTCTTTTGAAAAATGAGGATGTTGCGGATGTTTTCTACATTTGATTAAATGCATATAAAATAAATATTATTTGTCATCTTTATCATGGGAGTTTATGGGAATAATTGTAATTTTGAATTTCGATTTCTGTAATATATATATATATATATATATATATATATATATATATATATATATATATTATATTACCATATAATATATTATATATATATATATATGAAGCGGCGCACGAAAAACGCCGGAAGCGTTTCACGATAAATGCGAAACGGTTAAACAATCTAAACTGATCCGAACGAAGCAATACCG
>JABUQX010138658.1:0-20544 GCA_015478945.1 Trachelipus rathkii
TTTACACTATTGGTATTACATTAATATAACGATGAGTAGCATTAATGGGTAGCTATACTGAATTGAGTATTACGATAGTATAAGTGATTCTCGTACTCTATACCAGTAATGTATAGTCTCGAGATGTAGTGAGATATATGCGGCCTATATCTATATGTGTACTCTATCGCAGGTTATACGATCATTTAAATAAAGGGGAATAATAAAAGTATATGCTGTCAAGTTCTGGATAGTAGAAATAAGAAAAAAAGAGATGAAATAAAAAAAGATGAATTACCCTATATATAGAATTACCTCTAGTATTAAGATAATGTCGGGCGTAGCTTATATAAAGTATATTGATATTGGTGATGTAGTTAGTAGTAGGTAGAGCGCGTATACATAGGTGTCAAAGCTTATTTATAAAGTCACTTAGCGCAGATAATATATATATATTAGTATATGTTATATAGTAGTATATATATTAAGATAGATAGTAATAGTGTAGTAAGTTATAAGATCATATTAGAATATCAGCTATACTAATATAGAATTATTAACGTTCGTTATTATTAGATACAATTTCTTGTATTTAACACTCACTACTTAAAATCATAATGACAAATTGATAAATTTATGTTGAAATTGAAATAAAAATAATATTTGTTATAAATAAAATTTAAATTCTGAAGTTATTAATTCTTGTTGTTTACATTAATTTAATATTACTTTATTTTAGCAAAATATTGTTTTCCTTATAAAAATATATTCAAAGATCTTTACTAGTATAATGCTCTAACTATATACATAGCTCATACTACTAACAATAATACATCATATTTCTTTTTAACGATAAATAAAACAGCAACCAATCTTTTTTAATTGTTTCAAACTTTTTCTTTTCCATTGTTTTTGTTTTAATTTGTCAAATATATATTTCTTTTATACTTTATAGTATAGTTTAGTATTTAGTATTTTCGCTTATGCCGCGCGGTGGGTATATTATTATAGATTATAATTTGACTACGTGTTCTATTAAACATCACTTGATGGACAATTTCTTCCTAAGACTTTTATTTTGACTCGTGTGTTAAACTGTGGGTCGCACCCCTGCTTTATGGTGTTAACATATTATACATTTATCAATGCTTTCACGCACATTGGTCAATCTAATTTTTTTTTCATCATATTATATATGAGATAGATACTTAGAATTAACTAGCTCGGGCGTCTATCTTGTATAGGATCAGCTAATATATTAATTAGCGCGGTATTATTCAATATTATTATATCAAGTTAGGTACTATAATTTATAGATTATAAATGAAGTAGTCTCTAGGACTATATATATCATTTATCTATTCATAGACTATTATAGTAGTAGTACGTAGATATATAACGATGTATCAGCTTAGTATATATGGTATATACTAGATCTCGCGCTTTCATAGATGTAGTTATTAGATTTGTCGCTAGTAATAGTACGTTAGTATTTAGTAATTTATCTGAGATCTGGCGTAATCTATGCGAGTCATATTATAGCTTCATATTCTACTCATTATAGGTAGACTAGAGTATTACGATTATAGTGTCATTGATTAACTTCTATAATTCACGTACTAGTTTCATGGCTAGATTATATGCCCGCCGGTCCACCGCTAATTTACTCTGCACGACCAAGAGTTAGGCATGTATAGAAGGTGAGGCGGCATATGCGTGGAGCTTGACAGGAGATAGCTAACACTAGGAAAATACACTTATGGTGAAGTGGCCGCTTCCTAATATAACCCTGCACGGCGTTGTGCGCGTGTTAGGGAGCTGCCATAAACCGTTAGGCTGAGATGTATATAGTGAGTCACGTTATCCGATGGAGGATTGAAGGTGTATTGTGAGGTCCCAAGTTTTAGTGGGTCTCTCAGAATAGGTGATGTACTCACTAATCTCATAGTATATCGTAGTTGAAGTACTTATAAAGTTAATAGTTCAGATGTAATATAGAGATTTATAGGTTGCAATTAATGCTCAGTATCTTATACTTAATGCTATATATAGTTATTTAAGACTTGGGTATTATACGAAGTAAATCATCCTTAAGTTCGTAGTAATATAGTTAAGCTCTTCTCTCTATACAGATACGTCTATTGTGTATATTCGGTTCAATATTTATATTAGAGGTAGTGACCGTGATGCTTGATCTATGCGTTGTTTATCTATTTGTTGTTGATTTATTATATAGCGATCATTACTACCATATGACTTATTATCGCCTCCATAATAAATATTTATTACTATTATATATACTATAGGATATTATTAACCGTATTAAGTGTTATATAGTGATTAGTAATATATAGTTTAATTATATTATCAGATGAAGATAGATTAATTATATATATTTATAGTCGTGTATGAAAGTAAATAGCGTTTAATGAACTGATGTATAACATTAGTCTAGTGGATTACTATCTAGCGTGTTCGAAGTTGAGGGTAGTGGGTTTCTGTACTGTTAGGCAAGCGGACTGTAGAGTAGGAGCGTAGACGATCCTGAACGAATCATGCCGTCTAGATATCCTATTTACTAATTAAGTCAGTAGTTGGATGAAGTGGCAAATTATATTTAAAATAGTAATGGATGCGGTGTGAGTGATCACTAGCACACTGAGCCGAAGACATACGGCGCGTAGAGCGTTAGCTTAATATGATTTAATAAAATGTATGGGTTGAGCTGGGTAGATCAATTTCAAGGGGTCACGAGGGATCGAGGGAACGATAGTGGAGTGAGGGTAACGAAGTCACGGGTATCGCCTCGTAGGTGGCTGATAGATAGAGCACGACTGCGATGGCAAGCTGAGTATAGTGAGGTCGTACAAGGTAGTAGTAATACTATGCTCTTACTTATTGCATTAGTATGGATTCTTTATACTATACTATGAGGATAGGCTCACTTACCGGTAGTGAGAACCGCTATGGTTACTGGCTTCGGTAAGGTTAGGGAGCTAATGGTATTGATATACTATATGCGGCCGACCTATGATTAAGTTATTCACCGGGTGATTAGCTAGGTATAGGTTTACGTAACCTACTAGTAGTGCGCTAGTGGGATACGGTCAGGTGTAGGTCTTTATGAGTACGTACGGGTCATATAATAGCTATAGTCAGTGATGTACGGGTTATTATAAGTAGCTCATATATGTATTATGGTATATACGGCTCATCACTACCTAGTGAAGCCTGAGGGCTGTTAGTAACTAGCTGATACCTGAGTTAGCGCCTGCTCCTGCGTAATATCAATACCCTCTCATGTTATTACGTATAGCCTAACTAGTTGTGATGTACCGCTACTTACGGTTATCTTACGTACAATATATTATATCGAAATTAAAGGTATATATATATATGTTATTATAGTAGTACTGATGAGTATACCTAGATAATATACTTATATAGATGTATATAGTATTATATTCGATTATTCAGTTTACTAGTATATACGTAACTTCGTTCCCCTATAGAGATCGCCTATTTACTAATACGTTATACGTAGTATATCATAAATAATTACTATTCACTATCAATTACCGCCCGACAATAGTATGTATACATTACGTATATATATTTCTAAGTCTGATACCGTACTTACTTATAAACTAATATCTCGACTTAATATAGAATATCGGTTGTATGATTATCATCGTCTGCATTATTGTACTACTATTCTACTTATATAATTGCTCAGTACCACTAGGCTTCCCCGCTACGTAATAAGTTAGTTTTCCGAGGCCGTAAGGATTATATAGCGCTTATTGTAGTGATACTGTTCGTCGAGTATGCCCAGCTAGCTAATTCTATTAGTATGTATTATCGATTTCTATATGCGTAGAGTCTGAATTATTATCTTATTTAATTTTTTGGAATAATCATATAATACTAAGATATATGCTTCTTTAATACTAGTTAGACATGGATTTACGTATAAAAGCCTGCGTAGTAGGTAGCACATAACTATAACATTATGAAGGTATATTGTTTATATACGTATTTAGGGTATTATTAGATTAATAGCTAATGTGATTATATTATTAACATAAAAAGGTAAAGAAAGGTTTACTACTCAGCTTGGGTTATAGGGGAGGACAGTGAGTAATGCTAGAAGCTTAATAAAAGATATTACCATTATGGTACATATAGTAGATCAGATACTGATAACGTAATAAGCTACGGAATATTTTTGGCACTAGCGATGAGTTATATTAATACGAAAATGATTACTTATAGCATGATATGGAATAGACATTATAATAGATTATTATTAATTATAAAAGAGTAATATGACAGTAATAGAGATCTAGAGTATGGATCTAACAAAGTAATACTTCTAACTATAGTAACTAACAGTAACTATAGTAACTGCAGTAACAGCAGCACCTACAGTAAGGACTACAGTAGAGTGCAGTAACTACGGTAAATATATATCTAAAAAATTAAAATAGTTGAATAATACATAGTGAAGTACAATTAAATTAAAAGTAGGTATCTCATATTTAATATAAGAAAGAACTAATTTAACACTTCAAGTATGTTATTAGTAATGAGATAGAGGAAAAAAAAAAAAGGGCTGTGATAGATGAATATAAGTAGTTCAGATTAGGATAAAGTAGGCAAGAATTATATAGTATAATATTTTATCATATAGTAATGAACTGAGATAAGTGGGGCCTGAGATATAATGATTAATTAGGTAGAAGTAGTTGAAAATAATATAGTACCAATATTAATGAAGATGTATGCATAATAGGGAATTATATTATTTAAGAGGAATTATACAATTATGAGGGTGATAATAATGAGTAGTGAAAAATATAATTAACCTCAATTTACATAATGTTGTGTGATTAAAAATACTGTCTGCTTAACAATACTGTTTATCTAATGACAATCAAGAACAGAGAATATGAACAAATTTGTAAATTAATAAAAAGATCTAGATGTAATTTTTTACAAGTGTCATCTATAGAGTGTCTTGTGTCACGTTATAATAAGAAGATGGAGTGCAAATAAAACAGTGATCTATAATGAGAATTTTCCTTAAATGTACGAGAAAAAATAAGTGAGTCTTAGGGGTGTCAGAAAGCGCGGCTTGATTAAGCGACTAAAGAATAAGATATACGTGTACATGAGTGAGTAGGAGAACAACTATGCCTTGCGAGGTGCGTGAGTTTTACATTCTGGTGAGATAGAGGAGTGTTTACATGTACAGTAACGTCGATTGCACATACATCAGGTTACGCGAGCTAATTACATATTAGAAAACGGGGCGATGGGCAAACCAAGTTAGTAGCGGGTGTGATAATAAGGCGAATCAAGAATAGATAACTTAAGTATTGCGAAATACCAATATATTTGATCCATTAATGATTATTTTTGTATTTAGTGTACCTTAAGTCCTAGGCGTTCATCATAGGATTGATTGAATATCTTAGAATATTTATTACATAGATTATGATAATTCAATAAGTATATATCTAATATCATAAATAAGATAAATTAATATAATTTTTGTAGTAATTATAAAATAATTTAAATGTGCTGACGAAATATTGTTAATGAGAGGAGTCATTGTGATTTATTTTTTTGTCTAACGATTCACTTAGAACATTCTTTCAACAGTGTATTTAGTCATACACTAAATAAGAGCACTTTATCACTACTATAATTCTAAAAATAATGTATCGCTTCTTTATTATCGTGCCTTACTGTTATATTCAGATTGGGTATATTTATCTGTTATCACTGAAATTATATAAGAAATGGTGTCGAATATGATCAATTGATCTTAATCATAGATCTCGTGAAGAGAATAAAAGGAAACTCATCTATTGTGTGATACATAAGTAGCTATATAGATGAAATATAATAAACCCGTAAAGATTAATTCAATCACAGACCTGACAAGAAAGCTATAAACGAGATACCATGCAGTAACCATCGCAGAAGAAATAACAGAGTGACCCTAGCACTGCTGATATAAAACTCCATCAATACTTGTAGCGGTTACATACTCCCACAGCTGGGACGACACATAGGTACATTACACTCCATCACGCGAGAGAATTATAAACCGCAGTTGAATCTCATCAATTAGCATACCTATATTACTATAGGCGTAGTAAGCTAGTAAATACAATCTTACTGTTTAAGGGGGCTAATATTCTAGGCTATCTAATAGTCTACTTAATTTCTCTTCATTACTGGATAGCACACATGTATTGTGATCCGGGGATAATTTAAATAACTCATCAATGATACTATTATCTGTATCGGGGCTCTCGATCTAGAGATAATGTGGGTCTGGATGTTCCATAGATCAATCACTATGTCAATCACCATATCTATCGGCGTGAACATACAATAAAAGAGCTATATTATCGTAACTTAAATAATTCAATGTTAATCCTATGGACCTGCAATCTATGTATAATGAAGCTGAGATCCATAGAGCAGGTACGACGTGACAAATATATTGATCACTATCTCACAGTTTACTGCTAACTTGTCATCCTTCTTATACTCAATATATATATCTCTAGTCAAGGGTAGAATTAGAATTTACAGACAGAATTATTGCAGTGCGTAGCGGTACAACACTGAGCACTAAAGCCCTAGATCGACCTAAGATGGCTAAGGAGCTGACAGCACAAATGGATTTAACTAACATGAGGAGACACTGAAGCTGACTATAATTTAAACCAAACTTAACTATCGTCTAAAATTACCTCACTTAACTATACATTATTAATTACTGGAGTCAGGACTTCAACTTATTGATAGGTAGATTAGCCATTGTTCATGACTACATATATAGTTAGCGACCTGAGTGACGGCAGGGTATCATACTGAACTACAGAGCATGGTAACTAACTACTAGGGCCAACTAGGTGACGTTACATTTATATATTATTGAATAGATGATGATTTAGATACTTAGTCTACTACTTATATATAAAACGGATATAACAGTACTAACGCTATATAGTTACTGATGTAGTAAATAGTAATATGGAAATAAAGTTGATGATAATATTATATTAGAGTTTACAAGAAATAGATAAATGACAATTATATTTATACTATCGTTTAATTAATATGAGGATAATATCAAAGTGTAATATGATAGGGAGTATAATTCAGTCATCCAGTGTATAAGATAACATATAAGCTTCTTACAATCTAGTATGAGAGTGATGACAAATAAGGGTGAAGGTCGAGAGAAATAGGAAGAATAAAAAGACTCACGTACAGGTTATGGGACCTGAAGATTCAGTGCATTAGCATGTAAAAGAATCATCATTTTTAAAATGATGTTAAATACATAAGAGTTGATGCCGTCTGACCATTTTTCAATACTCTAACGATATTTTATAGACTTGCTATCAGATTTATGGTGGGAGAGAACACATAATTCATATAATGATGTAAGCTTCCATTCGTAGTGTGATTGTGTTAGTATACATATTGGAGTGGAATACACATTTATTGAATAACACTTTGACCTTTAATTACTAGAATAATATTAAAATTTGTTAACTTGAGAGAGTTTTAGAGTTCGTTCGTGGGTATAGATTTAATTATATTTAAGATGTATTAAGATGGATCTGATCTATTACTATGAAATATAAATTTCATGACAGCTAGTATAATAAAGATTTTATTCTATGGTAGATCTATATTTAATAAATCTATTAAGAGAATAAATATGGAATATATATTTTTTTAACTCATTGTATACTATATTGATATTGATATTGATGGTCAGTCTTGTTACTGAAGATAACGGAGACATCTTCTTATACTACGAATTCGTCAGGGTTTTAAATCACAATAACTCTAGATACATCCATTAAAGCAGCATCAATCATAAGCACTTGATTAGTAATCGAATAGTATAACAAAATTGGATTTCAAAATTAATATATAAGGAATATATATAGTGAGGGTTACGCGGATTACACGACCTAGGGAGGATAATAGGGGCGTAAAGGTATAAATTACTCTCGCAAAATATTCCGCAGGGGCAGACGATTGCGGAAAAACCGGATACTCATAAGACGTATTCATTCATGGGTGCAATATGATGATCTCGAATTAAGAGGATCTGTACAGGGGTGAGATGACGGAGGGAGGGAAGGAGGAGGAGGGAAATCCCATAATGGAGGGATTGGGGAGGATAATAATAATATGATGATGAGATTGAGATAATTGAGATGGTCGTGATCGTCTTAGTTGAGTTGTCTCACTGATAATAATAGTTATTATAAAGGTGAGATATGTAAATAGGACTCAGTTGGCGAAGTGAAGTGATATAGAGTGAGTAATACGGAAATACGGTATGATATTTGTGAAGAAGGATAATTGTTGAGAGAATCACTTTAGTGAGGCTAAGTACCTGTAACACTCATGAGGGGCCAATCAGATGACATAACCACAATTATGTACAGAAAGAACACTAAAAGCTTAGAACTAGTGTTTCACGAAATAGTACTGGGTATGATAAATGATTATGTTCTACCATGTACTCGTACTGATTCTTGACTTCTGGTCGAAATCGTCTGACTGTCCGCGTTGTATATCATATATCAACTTGTAGTAATGATATACTTGACATCTATTTATATACGAGTGCTAACAAATAGGAGATAGTAGTTATTAAATAATATAAAATGTAAAATAAGAGTAGAGTTATAATCTCGATAAGAGATATTAAGTAGCATGAGTGTTATAATACTAATCGTTATGTCATATATAAATTTAAAGGTTAGTACTTAATAGTATTATTAATGGGAATATAATAGATTTATAGTAAGTTTATATATATTTATACTATAGGTGAAGAACAGTAATCTCATATAATAATATTAATAGTATACGATGAACGTATTCATATAGCCTATATCATATAGCCTATATTAGATAGCCTATATCATATAGCCTATATAACGTATATATAAGATAGATATGTCATTAAGTAAATTATTATAATAATTTAAATTAACTAATAAGATAAATTAACTAAAATATTTGAGAATATATTTATGTATATAGATATATATAGAGTTTAGTAATTATGATATATTAAGGTTAAAGGGTAAATTTATGCATCTTCTTTAGAATATATAGTACTATAAATTAATATATATATTCTTAGAATATACATTTATAATATATAAGTATTATATAGATGTAATAATAGAACAATGGGAATAAAATTACTAGAGGTGTATTATATATATAATAGAGTGTTGATAAGACTGTTTTTATTTTCTTTTATTATCGTAAAAAATACTAGGATCATAAGAGTACTAAGTAATAATCTATAGGAGATATTATTTATTTAGATAATATATATACTATTAAGGTATAATAGTTTACTCTGAGTAGAAATTAGTCAGTGATGATTAATTATAATAATATATATGATATTGATTTATAATTATGTATAATTATATTACATTTGATAAGTATTTATAATATATATAGTAATATTTGTTAATATTATATAATAATTGATTAATGATAATAAATTACTATACAGGATGATATAATGTATAACATAATATATTATGATATGTATTAGTATTTCTTTAAAATTTCGTAATTATTTGGGAGTTACAGTTTTTATTACGCAGACCTATAAAGATGAATAGATTATTGAATGGAGTCAGATAGTCAGACACAAGATGATATAAGATGATTGCGTGTAAAACTAGATTACACTATATTATTCATCATAGTAAGAAAAAACAGTAGTATAGTATAAAAATTGCTCAGAAAGGGACGGTATAGGTTAATAATATATAGTAGATATTTAATTTAGTAGATAGGCTTATAACTAGAAGAAGAGTATATTATATATAAAGAGATTAATATATGGTTATATATGTCTAATTAAGATAGATATTATGATATTAATATAATTATAATTAAAAATAAGTATTATAGCGATCTTAGTATATGATATCATTAAGTAAAGATACGCTGATTAAGTAATTATTAGATAGTTAATCATAGTAGGTATGAAATGGAGTAGAGTAGTAGATTTATGATAGATACATTAATTATTTGATAGTTAGTTATAAGAATTATTTAAAGACACCGTATTTTATAGAAGATAATTAGTGAGTTTTGATAAGAAGACTTGATAATATAATATAATGGTGTAGCGAAATAATTTTAAAAAGATTATATATTTATTAACTAAGATTAGTATAGAGTGAGGACTCGTGTGAGAGATATAGATGTGATCTATTAGTTATCATATAATGAGACTAATATTAGAAGTTATATGTATATTATAGAGACGGTAATGAGTATGAATGAATATAGATGGTTCATAGAGAGATGAATTGAGTATACATATGAATTAAAGACGAGTAAACTACGTGAGTCACATAAGACGTGATATAGTTTGATGTTCAGAGGGGTGAAACGAAGGTGGGACTTGATTGATCCGTAAGTGAGAGTGAAATTGAGGCGATTGATGGTAGTGAGAGGCGATCGAGTGCGGGCGTGAAGCAGATGAGGTTGAGGAGCTCGAGATGAATATCAGTCAAGTATATATAAAGAGGATAGAGCAGATAATTGGAATTTGATATAAAGTACTGGTGGGGATCAGGTCGCCGGGCCTGATAGTGGACGGTGGGCTATAGGTGCGGTAAAGGACCGTCAGACTCACTATACGGAAGGGAGTGGCAGTGTTGCGGGTAATGTGGTAAAATAACAATTGACGCCAAGATTGAGTATCGGGTCTGACAAAAGATTGCCGTGAGAGATTCCAGCGGTTCTACTATGGAGGGGTATATAGTTAAGCGAATTTACTACTAGTGGTGGATAATAATATCATTCATCGAACTAGAAATGATCAATGTCATTATAAAATGAGTTATGGCGTTGTGAGTTTAAAACTCGTGGAACGAAGAGTGACATTAGTCAATCAGAATGAGGGAGATGGAGAGTTGTCCGGAGTACAGGAGTCAAAAAAAATTTGCCGGATCCGCAGTACCTGATTGTATATATCAGCGATACCCAAGTTGGGGTATACATAAGGGTACGCGTAAAAGGTACGTGAAATAAAATGAGTTATGGCGTTGTGAGTTTAAAACTCGTGGAACGAATGACATACTGAAAGAAATGAGGAGTGGAAATCCGCGTAAGTCAAAAATATTCTTTTGAGTCTAGAGTAGAGCTTCCAAATGTCGCAACTTAATCAAATTTAGTTATTTTTTGTTTTTGGTTATTTTGCTTGACCTTTATTGTTAAAAAAAGGAAGGGTTTGATTTAAATTCGCTTCGTGAGCTGGTTTGGTTATAAAAGTTTTTATTTTTTTTAGACAGCTTATTTATTATTCATCCAATTTGAACTAGTCAATAATTAAATTGTGACATTTGGGAAAAAGACACTTTCAAGAAAAAGGTCGAGTCTTTATGGCTTTTCGAACTGACTCCAAAGGTGAGCAACAGTTATAGAAGGCTACTTAGCGGATTCTCCTGAGATGAATTTTCGATATTTTGCCTTGGTGCCAAGTTATGCCAGATCTTTGGCACGTGCTAAATCATTTTTAATTTTTACTTTTGCAAAGTCCTTGTAAAAGTAAAAATTAAAAATTATTTTTTAGCCATAACTTTTTTTATTACTTATCAGATTGATATGAAATTTTCCCATCATATATAGTTGGGAGAGATACGTCATTTTTATTTAGATCATTTTTTTTATAACCAATATTTTTGTCCAATATTTGGTTCGGGCTGAGACCAATTTCCCCCCCCCCCCTAAAATTTTTTCGCGTGTCTTTCTGACTCTATTGATTTGCTTTAGTATTTTCATTTTTAAAAACCATGTTTTAACATTTGATTCAACTCTACATTTTTCGAATGCTTCATCTTGAATATGCTAGTGGGTCCATACTACATAGTCACGAAGCTATTTTTTGATTTTTGAGTTTTGTCTCCAGCAATCAATCAAACCCCTTTTTTTTGTTTTTTAATGAAAAATTGCCGATATTTTTAAAATCTTACCATATGTTCCTAAGCAAATTTTTAGTCGGAGAGAATGCAATTTTTACCTTAGATAAACTTCTTTGTACATGCAGTTGTTTTGGAAAACATTTGCCAAAATTTTTTAGAAATTTCCAAATTATTTTTTTAAATATATTATTATATCGTATGTAAAAAAATTTTTATCACGTACATCTGAAAGACTTAAAGCTCTCTTATAGAAAAAAATATCCAGTATTTACAACAATCCAGAACTTGAAATTTGATAATTTTTAACCATTCGGGAACCTACGTAGTTCCGCCGGAAATTATCTATAGTATGAAACCTTCTTCACTATGGGAACATTTACAAACCACACACTAAAAAAAAAAAAAAACAAGGATCAAAGTTTTATTTTTATTTTTTTAAATCTTATCGAAAGATCTTACTGTGACATCGTACTTGTCATCAGCTAACAAAGAAAACAAAAAATCGGTATTTGTTTATTGCATTATAAATATGACAAAAACTTTTCCTGAGATTTTATCCTTGTAAACATACTATTTGCAGAAATTAGAAAAGCTCAAAAAATAAGATCTATTCCTCTTCTAAATATCACAAAATTTTCGAAGAAATCAACATATGTCTGACGATATTGAAGCGACAGTAATAGGTAGGAATAAAAATAGCAAAATCATTGCTAAACAAGTTGAGAAGAGGAAGCAAGGGCCAAATGGTTGAAATAAAATGATCGAGGGTCAATGTAACATTGTAAAATAAAGTTGTTATTAGATTTCTGTACGAATCCAACAAACTTAATTACCTAACCTAACTACCTACTTAACACTCCTTTACTTAGCTTAACTTAAAACTTACTACATACATACTTGTATACTAACCAACTTCGTATAGTACTAAATTAACTACTACCTTCTAAGCTGCGCAGATTGAAGGAAATTTTTTTGATGTCGTATCGTCCCCGACGAAAGCATGCAGTTATTGCTAATTTCGCACTGGGAGAATGGAATTGTGCACCGCACCACACCGCACCGCACTGGGATGTTTGAATTGCGTTGCGCACCGCACCGCAATCACACGTTGTCCGACACCGCACGGGAGCCCGGAGCCGGAGTATCACATTATTTTATCGTGGGTTATACTAGATATTATTATACTTCTTATATATTCATATATTATATATATATATATAAATAATGTATATATTATATATATTACTTTATATATATACTATTATTATATTATATTATTATATTTATTATTATTATATAATTTCTATTTTATATATAATATTATAATATATTTATAATATATATGCTATCTACATATATATATAATATACATATTAATATATTATTATATTAATATTACTATATATTATTTATATATATTATATTATATTAATATATATATATATATAATTATATTATATACAATTATATACTTATTATATATATACTATATTAATATATATATTATTTATTATAATATAATATATATATATTCTATAATATATTATTAATATTATATATTAATACTAATATAATATATCATATATATAAATATATATATAATCTATAATTAACATATATATAGATATATCTATATGATATAATTATTAATATATTATATATCTATATAATATTATATAAATATATATATTAAGATATATATATATATATATTAATATTTATATATATATTATTTTACTATATATATATAATATCTATATATACTTATATCTATATAATATATATATTATATAAGATTTACTAATTTCAATAATTAGTTATATTATATACATAAATTATTATATATATCTATATATATATATATATTATATATATAATATATATATAATCGTTATATATATATATATATATATATATTATATTATATATTATAATTATGTATATTATATATTATATATATATATATTATATATATATATATATTTATACATATATATATTTATATATATAAATTATATTTACACTAAATAATATATATTTATATTATAATATATATATATTATTATATATATACTATTATCTTATAATTATATTATATCACACGCTTATAATAATAATCAATATTAATATTAATATATATATATACATATTATTATTTATATATAATTTATTATATATATTATAAATATGATGTAATATAATATATCTAATATATAATTAATATATAATATAATATTAAGTTACTAAGCATTGTTTTCCACTTCCGTTTCTCTTATTTCTATGATCAATTGCAATAGATCTCATGCATAGAGTAGAGAGAGAAGAGAAGAGTAGGAGAGAGAGCGTAGAGAGAGAAGAGAAGGGAGAGAAAGAGAGAAGAAGAGAGAGAAGATCTCTGAATCATTTTTATAGTCTTAAATACGGATATTTATAAGCTGTTTACATTACTATAGTGCTCGCTTTCAACTCCAATCTATTAATAATAATAATATATAATAATATATAATAATATAATATCATACTAATAATATATAATAATAATATATTAATCATATAATAATATATATACAGATATTTTCATGTCAACTAATTTATTTATAAACTAATACTAGTACGTTTTTTTGACTGCTATCATCATGCATGAGTTTGAGTGGGTGCCTGCTCGTTTACGATGTGGGTCCTATTAGGGTTGTGCGGACGCTAATGCCATTGTCCCTCTTTTTCTTTATATACAGGTATATATTAAAATCAATTTCGAACTCCAATATCTAATGTCCAGTACGTTGAAAGATAGATATGTTCTAATTCATCTTTTTGAATTTGTTATCTGCCAAATTTTTTTTAATTCAGCTACATAAATATTCGTATATATATATAATATATATATTATATATATTATATAATAAATATATATATATATTAATAAGTTCACACTCCTGGGATGTCCATATTCAGAGAACTTATTATTTTACCTAGGATCCGAGCTAGGATTCGAACCCGCGCCTTGCCTTGATCCTCCTTACGGTAATTTATATATATATCTATCACTATATTATTATTATATATATATTGATAATTATTTATATATATAACTTATAATATATCTATATATGATTATATATACCCATATATATTATATCATTATTATATACTATTATTAAATTATTATATATTTTATATATACTATAATATTATCTTAAATTATATATACTTCTTTGTTTTTTTGAGAAAACAGATTATACTTTTTCCACATAAAGATTCAATTATGTTCTATAATAATATATATATATATATATATATATATAATATTATCTTACGTTTATATATATTTATATATACCTTCTATATATATAAATACGGCTTGAAGCGGATCAATTAAAATGAGTTAATATTAATATAATGCCAGTAATCTTCAACTTTTGTATCAATTCAGAGCACATTTCATTTATTATATAATGATCACATCTCTGCAATCAAATTGGCAAAATTTAATGATTAACATAGAAATATCTCTTGGGTTCGTGAAGCTCTATTTGAGCGGTTTCGTTCAAATTCGGATGTAAATATAATTAATTAATAAAAAAATTATAAATTCATATATTATTATAAAATGAAATATTATATAAAATTTTACTTTTTTTTGGCAAATAGTCAATTAATTACTCTTTACTAAATACTAACTTGTATAATATAATATGACAAGCTTAAATATAAAAAAATGCCAAAAATCTGACAGTTCTTTGATAATATGTATTTATCAGACCTTATTTTCAATGGTGCTAATTATAATTATTTATTGTTTATATTATTATTTATCCATTATTAATATATTTATTTTTATTATTTATTATATTTTTATATATTTTTATTATTATTATTAAATATTTTATTATTATATTATTATTATTATTTATTATATATTTTATTTTATTTATTATTAATATTATTTTATAATTTATTATTATAACTTATTATTTATTATTATATTATTATTATTTTATATTTTATATATATTATTAAATTTTTTTATTATTATTTTTATTTTATTATATATATTAATTATATTTTTATTATTATTATTATTATTATTATATTAATTATTATTATATTATCATTATTATTATTATATTTAGGGTTCTCATAAAAATTTTAACTACGAATGAATGGGATTGCTTGAGTCTGTTGACGAGAAAGATTAGTTATATAGCATAATTGAAAGTACTAATCAGGTGTTTGGAGCAAGATATAAGCGTTAAGATATGCTGGCATTAAATCGCCAATGTTGTTACACAGAGCAAAAGATATAGTAAAACGTATCGCTATGTTATGCCACAATTAATACAGTTGTGCCAAGTTTGACCCTTATTTAGAAGGCTCTTATTGAAGGAGAGTGACATGGGCACAGTGATTTCTGGGTGTGAGGGTAGATATGAGGAAGCTGAAGAGTAGAATGTTTTCGAGAAAGGCGATTTTCGAGGGACTGATAAGTCTACAAAAATTTGTATCTATTGATATACGCACAATAATTTCTGTAGAGCCGGACAGACGGGAGACCGGGTAACAGAAATTAAAGAAAGCTTGCATTATAGAAGCATTCTTTTCAGCAATGGTTGTTTAAATTTTGAATAGTTGCACAACCTTTTTAAATAAATTTGTAATTATATATATATTATATAGTATTATATAATATATTATAGATTATATATAATATATATTTAATTAAATATATTATTTATATTTCAAATATAATGTGATCATTAAATAGTATATTATCTAATATAAAATATATTTTTATATATTATATAATATATTTTTATTATAATCTATTAATAATATTTATATATATTATATAATATATTTATATATATTTATATTTTATATATAATTTTCTATATAGCTATATATAATATGTATATAATATATATATTATGTATATTATATATATATAATATAATATCATATATTTATATATATATATGTATATTATCTATATATATAATATTATATATATAATATATCTTATTTATATATATATAGTATTATATATATATATATATATTATATTTAAATTTGTATATAATTATATTAGTTTATGTTTTAATAATTTTATATTAGTATACTTAATATATAATTATATCTTATATATTTATTAATATATATATATATATTTAAGAGATACTATTAATGACAAATAGGGAACCGGAAATAAGCAGGATATGCTTGAATCCCGCCAGCCACTATATATATATTATTATAATATTATATATTATAATATATATATAATATATACTTATATATATATATATATTATATATACTTTATATATTAGTATAAATATATATATCTTATATATATTATATATATATATTATATATTTAATGTATTATATATATATATATATAATATATATGATATTAATATTATTCTATTATATATAGGGTTGAGGTAGGCGGCGGGCGGTGAGCGTCGGGCGGGCGAAATTTCGGCATTCGGCATTACTTAATGATGTCATTGGGTCAAGTGGTAGCAAAGTTGGTTTGGATGCCAAAGTTCGCCTATTGCCATGTTCGTTGGGAAATTTTGATATCCCACGGTAAAAAGACATCAAAACAGTCGCTCTTCCCCTTCGATCGACGAGAAAAAACCGAAGGTTTTTTTTCGAAAACTAAAATAATACAAAAATACATAAAAACTAATAAACTAAATAATATAAAAAAATTATAAATAATAATAAAAATAAAATAAATGAAAAAATCAAAGAATATGAGTATAAGATATACAATATATAGATATAATTAGTATATATATTTATATATTATTATATATATAATATATATACTATATATATATAATTTTATATTAATAATCAATATCATATAATATATATCTATTATATCTTTATATATACTATATATATATTCTAATATATTATATAATACTAATATTTATCTATATATATAATATATATTAATATATTGATTTTATTAAAAAAAAAGTGTTCGTTTTTTTTAAAGACACGTTTTTTTAAAAAAAACAGGCAAATTTTGTTTTTTTTGGTTTTTTTAAATACTTATTTTTCATATATATCGTCTTTTTAGGATTTAGCATTAAGATACAGTAAATTACAATGTTAAAGAGTATACCAATATATAAATAAGTTTAGACTTAACAGTTTATTGCCTTGAGCATTAATTATGCATTTACTGATCTGATTATTAGCTTATTTTATTATAATAATATAATATTAATAATATTATATATTATATAATATATTTATATATATATTATATATATAGATATGTGTTATATATATTATTACATCTATATAATATATATTTATTTTTAAGTTATATTTTTAGTACCTTTCCCCAGATGGTGGTAAGGTGCGTAACAGCATCAGAAAGAAACGTGAAATATTTCAAAGTCGTAATAAAGCCACTACCCCTCTGTAACATGATGTAGATCTCGCAGTCAGAAATCACCTATCTCATTAGACTTGCGACACTCCTATGGTAATCGTCTAGTACTCCCTTACTCCAGTGGGCCACAGACCCGCCCCCTCACCCCCCAAACCCATTCTTCTATTAGCACCTTTTTCTCGCCTCTGCCAAAGCTCAATTCTGCCTTCCATTCTTAACTTATTCAATCCCTTTTTCTCGATTCTCCCAGCGGTCGTTCCCATCGCACTATAATCCACTTTAAACTGACTATCTCCTTCACATGACCAACCATCTTATCTTTATTATCCTCGTTACCCTTTCTTCAACCCACATCTTCTAAATGTTCATTCTATTTTATCATCCTTCACACTAGCATGCCTAAGATTTCCATTTGAAACATTGACTTTAGATTATCTTCTTATTCAGCCTATCTCCTACTTGCATAAACAGTACAACATACTCATGTAAACCTAGCACCAAACTCCTTACATTCACACGATTAATTGCACCAGCACTTCTCATTCCATTCTATAATCCCATATCTCTCTATCCATATACCCTAAATATACACTCACCTGTTCGCTGTACCATCTACTAATTCCATGAATTCTCACTCACCAACTACTCTATTCGTCTACCTTCACCCTCCTTTTACACGGCAATCTCTCTCCATCTCTCAACCTCTTCAGATCGCCACAACCAAATCTCCGCTATAGAGGCACTATTATCTCCATTCTAACCATCCTTCGCACCTTATTCTCGTAACCCATCCATATACAAATTGAATACCAAGAACTAACACAACCCTCTCACTTCTGATTCTGAGAAATTCATTTTGCACATTTATTCTTAAACAGCTGTTTTCTTCTTGCAAATTGACTATATAAAAGACAAATAACACTGCATAAACTTCCTTTACCTGTCACCCTGTTGGAACATAAACCTAATAAATTATTTTTCCTCCTCTTTTCTCTATTTGCCCCCATGTAAAATTTATCCACAATCTTCTACTCTTAGCTTTTCCATTCTTACCCAATCAGATCTTACCAGTCTCGCCCCTTTACCAAACCACGATATTCCACATCAGAACATCATACTTATTTTAATTCTTATTTCCTTACCTTATATAGTCTATTTGCTCTTCCTCCAATCCCCTAACAATACTCTAACAAGCTCTTAACAATCGATCCATCAATCAAACCTTGCTCGTTTTGATCATTCCCGTACTTCATATTTATCCGCAGATTACCTCATACACTCACTCTACATTCCTTTCCTTGTAACCGTCATCCGAAATACCATTCCTTCTGCCATCAACCACAACCATCCTTATCACCTTTCATTATGCCATATTATACAGGATTTCGAATGTACTTCATTCCTCTCATTTCATCGTACAAAAACCATCCCTTATATTGAGCAGTTCCATTTTCTTTTTAATTCCTTAATCTCCATCACGTGTACCTTGATGGTCCTTCGATCCCTTCCAAACTGTCATTTACTTTTTCTCTTACGTATGCTCTTTTACGTATGATCTTCTCCGTTATGGGTCACTCTTTTTAAATCATCATTGTTTTATAATCAACCACGCTTGTTGGTAAAGTCTATGAGCATACCTCCATTCCACACTCACTGTTTACATTCTTACTCCTACTTAGACCTACAGATTCCTTGCAATGCTAACAATCTCAATATTTAGGCTTCAGCTTGCATGCAGTCCGTTTGCTCTGGAGTAAGACCTGCCACTGCCGACGTGGTTGAGTCAATTACTCCTTCTTTACTTCTTAATATATACTGGAATTCTTGCTCATACATCGATTCCGAACTCATGCCACGTAAGCGAATTCTAGCGAAAAGCACAGCCAACGTTAGGTGGTCATTATGTAACATTCCACTCGCGACCCGACTGAAGCACAGCTGGAAATAAATACAAGATTTGTCAAGATTTGTATGTAAACAAATGGCTAAAAAGAAACCATCAATAAAGGCCAAAAAATTAAAATAACTAATATTTCACAATTTACATACCTTAAATAAATCATTCGTAATAACAGAAAGCCTTTGAGAATGATCCGAAAGTGAATTTAAATTTGGATTGTTTGTCAAAA
>JABUQX010138659.1:0-7500 GCA_015478945.1 Trachelipus rathkii
TAATGCAAAAAAATAGAATTTCAACACACAGACATTAATGATTATCAGGCTTACAAAAAGACATTTTATTGAACGATAAAAACATAAAAAAATCATGTAAACGAAAAAGGAAAGGATAAAATACAGACCCTGACAGTAAATGTTTCCGAACCTCGCTTACAATTTCATTTGTTGTTAAAATAGTTGAGATCAATATTGATAAAGTTTTCATTTTCAAAATATTTTCGAATCCGCTGTTCGTCTATTAATATATATATATAATATATATATATATATATATATATATATTAATATAAATATATATATATATATATATATATATAATATATATATAATATAAATATATATAATAATAATATATATATATATATATATATATAATATATATATTATATAAATATATATAGATATATATAACTATATATATATATATATATATATATATAATATATATAATATTATAATATAATATATATATATATATATATATATATATATATATATATATATATATATATATTATATATATATATAATATATTATATTTAATATATATATAATATTATATATATATATATATATATTATATATGATATAATAATATATATATATATATATAATATATATATATATTATAGATATATATATTATATATATATAATATATATATATATATATATAATATATAATATATATATATAATATATAATATATATATTATTATATATATATAATATAATTATATATATATATTTATTGCTTTGGTTATTTTTATTTTTATTATTATTATTATTATTATATTTATTATTATTATTTTATATTATTTTATTATTATTATTATATTATTATTTATTATTATTATTATTATATTATTATTTATTATTATTATATTATTACTATTATTATTATTTAACGTAATTAGTATATATACAATGTTATTTTATCGTTTATGTTTTACTTTTTTAGCCTTGAAATGGGAAGATTACCTGAAACGTGGTTGGTATAATTCAAAATTAAAAAGATGCCTATTAAATTGATTTCCTCTTTCATATATATATATATAAACTATATATATATATATATATATATATATATATATAATATGTAATAAATATTAATATTAAAAATATATAATATATATATAGATATATATATATATATATAGATATATATATATATATATATATATATATATATATAATATTATATATATATATAATATTCTTTCTTTCTTTCTTCCTTCTATTTTCCCAAGAATGGGAGTAAGGTTGCGCTAACAAGCATCGGAAAAGAAAAGCAGTAGAAAGAACATGACAAAAGTCGAATAAGGAAAGCGCCAGCGCTTACCGCCCCCTCAGTACCAATAATTAGTGAGAACTCGTCGCAGCAGAAAATCCACCCTAAAGCTTCATGGACAGCGACGGACCCTCACCAGGTAGATCGTCAATGCTAAGGTTCATCCTTCCCAGGTGGGCCACAAACGCATACCCCCCACAATCCCCCGCCATTCACTCGTGTATACACCTTTCTTCTCTTCCTCTACCAAACTCACATTTCTCTACTTCAAACATTCGTTTACTGACTCAATCCTTTTTCTTCGGTCTCCCAAGCCGGTCGGTTCCCAACACAACACTCGCCACTATACATCCGCTTTAACCAACCAACCTATCATTCATCCTTTCCATAGGACCAAACCATCTCAAAATACATTTCATTTATTCTCTCATTACCCCTTTTTTCCACACCACACAACTCTCTAATTAATTCATTCCTCATTTTATCAATTCTTCTCACACCCTAGAACTCCCCTAAGATTGTCCAGTTCTGAACACATTGAACTTTAGATCTATACTTCTTATTCCAGACCATAGGTCTCACTTACTATACAAATAAACACAAGGTTTAAACAACATACCCTCATGTAAAGACCCTAGCTCATGCAAGACTTAGTCCCTTTACATTCACCAACGATTTAATTGCAACCAGCCACCTTTCCTGCCATTCACACTTTCCTACTACACTCTGCATCATCCGTTCCCTTGTCATATCCAAACATATACCCTAAATATTTAAGAACTCAAGACACTTGCTTCCAGTTGCTTCACCATCCTAACATAACTTGCACATCAAAAAAAATGAGGACTGTCCTCACTCACAACCATAGACCTACTCTTATCCACGTTAACTTTCAAGCCCATCCTTTTACACACGCTGCCAAATCTCTCTACCAATTCTCTCAAACTCTCTTCAGATCGCCACACAAAACCAAAACATATAATAGGTAGGGCACCCCCACTCTCTTCCATCATTTAACACCATTTCCTGCCATCCCCACCTCGAATTTTTTCATAACCCCATCCCATATACAAATTGAATAACCAAGGAGACATACACAACCCTGTCTCACTCCGCTATAATCCTAAACCAATCACCATGACACCATTTATTCTTACACACCGCTTCACTATGTCATACAACTTTGATTTCCATCAGAAGTCTACTCCAAACACCCAGTATATCACTAACACCTTGCCATAAAGGCTTCCCTATTAACTCTATCATACGCCTGTTGAAATCCATAAAACCTAAATACAATTTATTCTTCTCTCCCTCATTTTCTTCAATCATTTGTTCAATGTAAAGATTTGATCCACACATCCTCTACCCACTCCTAAACGCACCTTGTTCTTCACCAATCGATCCTTCAGTCACTCGACGCACTCTTGCGACCAAAATACCAGAATATACCTTCCCTACAACACTCAATAAACTTATTCCCTATAATTTCTCAGTTCCCATTTCTCCCTTTACCCTTATATAAGGTACTATTACCGCTCTCCTCCAATCCCTTTGGACATTATACCCTCCATAAACGCCTTATTTACACAACTTCCAATCCAATCAATCACCATCTCGCCTCCGTTCTTGATCATTTCACCAGTATATTTCATCGATACCTTGCAATTTACCATTCTTCAACTTTCTTCACTCTACCCCATTACCTTCCTCCGTTACTATAAACTCATCCCCAAAATACCATTCCTCTTGCACCATCAAACCCACACACATCACTATCACCTCATCATTTACTGTATTGTGCAGATTATCGAAGTGTTCTTTCCACACTCCCTCACATCCATTTTCATCAGTTACAAAAGCACCATCCTATTCATTATTCTTAAGCAGATTCCCCTTATTCCTCATTCTTAACCTTTAGCACTTCCTTCCAGAAGAGCTTCCTTTCCCTTTGTATTCCTCATTCATCCCCTTCCAAACTGTTCATTTACTTCTTGTTTTCTCCTACGTAGTGCACCTTTTAGTATTTCTTTTTGCCTCCCGTATATAATTCCAAGCATCTTTCTTTTGAAACTTCATCATTTGCTTTTTAGTACATTCAACCACGCTTTCTTTACCTTTAACCCCTTTCATCACCTCTTCATTCCACCATTCACTGTTAACATTCTTACTTCCTACTTTAGCACATTCCACACACTTCCTTGCACTACTAACATGCTTCTTCATTTGCCGCCCCCAGATTTTGTTCAGTCAACTTGTTCAACATTCACCGATTTACTGAGGATCACTCTACATACTTATCCTTAGGTGTCTTGTTCACTTAACTTCTCACTCTAATTTTACCTACATTCCTTCCTTATCACCTTCCTCTCCCATCCAAGCCCCCTACTAATTTTAAAAAAAAAAAAAACCCCCCCAAAAAATTAAAATGTGATCAGATAATCCCATTCCTAAACCCCCTCACTGATTTAACAACCATCCAACATACTTCAACATCTCCTTTTACCAAACACAAAATCAATCATACTTTTCACTTCGATAACAAGCTCTACCTACACCAACTCTAGTATCTTATGGATACTCTTGTGTTTAAGAAAGTATTACTTTACACACATACCTCTCCCCTTACAGAAATCAATCATCCTTGCCTTACCATTCTCATTTCTCCCGCCACCCCAAAACCACCTGTTATACATCCCTTTTTTGATCACCTATCCACCATTCAGGTCCCCCAACACTATCAATCTAAAGCTCCTACTCACCCCTATTCCCGACCATCATTCAGATTATCCGAAAAAATCGTACTCTCTTCAACGTTTCCCTCAGATGACCATACGTCACAACCACACCTAATACCTTGACCTTTCAAACTTAAATTTAAGCATTTAGAATTCTAGGACACACACACACAAAAGTCTTACCATAGCTTGTAACCACAGGTCACTTCATCAAAAATTGCAATCCTTCTCTCCCTCTGTCATCATTTCCACACAGCACACACACATTTCACACCACACCACTCATTTTCACCGTTTTATATATATATATATATATATATATATATATATATATATATTATATATATATATATATAATATATATATATATAAATAATATATATAATATATATATATATAATAATATATATTTATATATATATATATATATATATATATATATATATATATATATATATATATATATATATATACATCACTCACCTTCTCTCCCAAAGACTGGAGGTAAGGTGCGCAGCATGAACTGGAAACAGAAAAGTAGTTGAAAAATAAGTCGAAAAGAAAGCCCAACCTTATACCCTTTAGTGAGAACTCGCCGCAGTCAGAAAAATTCACCCTAGAGCTTCACGGGACCGCGACTGACCCTCACTATGGCATCTCGTCAATGTAGAGTTCATCCCTTGTCAAAGATGAGGGGTCACTCCATTAAAACCTATAACACATTTGAAGATCTGTCCTTCAACGAATATCCGTGGCTAAAGAAATGTTGCCTCCGAGGGAACCATGTGTTTAATTTCTATAATGGTATCTCAAAAAACAGTAGAGACGATAAAACACCTCCTAATAGGCAGTACCTGAGGAAGAAGCAGCTGTTCCTGGTCTCCCATGCTGTCAAATGGTCTTCATCCGAATCGCCTGTTCCTGGAGCAGTTTATGCGAAAATATGAAACCTTTTTCACACTTAAAGGAACGCGGCCAGTTTCCACGCGTTCGAGGGTTTCTAAAACTCGAAATGAGGAACTCCGAGAATCACGGCCAACATCTACGAGAAGTGAAGAGCGTGAGGTCGTAATCCGTTCTGCTATTCATGACGTACGACCGTCAACTTCTGCTACTTTGACTAATGTGGAGCATCGCATGGGTACCGCGCTGTTTCCATATGCACCAGCGTCCACCGGATTTATGCAGTTCCCAAATGAATCCGAGTTCCCGTCATCCGATGCTGTATATGTTGCTCAGGATCAGGTGTTTCCGTCACTACAGTCTCAGTATACTTCACAATATTCGCCCCAAATTCCTTTGTTACAGACTCAGTACCCGTTAACCTATTGTTTACAACCGCCTTCACAGACCTACACTGCTACACCACCAACTTTCGATTATCCCATGCAATATGACCGCTCAATTAACTATCCCTCAACTTCTAGCGCGGATTTCCAACTAGACTCAAGATTACAGGGCATTGTGAAGTCCGGGAATAGGCTGATTTTAGAACAGACGAGTGTACGGATATGAATGTTCTTCTGCTAGATACCCTATTTCAATACATACATTGTATTGCTTATGAAGAAGAGACGATAAGGTCCGTCGCAAATTTACTTCTTCGACGATCTTAATTTGACCCTATCTTCTCAGTTCCCAGTTACATATTTAAGTTTCCAGACCTCATAATTTCCATTTATCCCAGTTTCCTTTCCTCGTTTCAATTGTTTCAGTTAAATACCATCACAATTCTTCGGAACTCACAGATGTCAAAAATTGAATGAAATATTTCAATATGGGTCATCTATTCCTGGTTCGATTGACGTGCCAATGCAGTTGCCCTCTGAAGAAAAATGGGTGTCGAAAATTTAAGCAGGAGGATATAATGGAGATCTCACCATTATTGCGGGTTTTATTTATTCTATGTATATTTTTGTACATTTATGTCCACTTATGTACATTTCATGTTCAACTAACCCCATTTTTCTCCCGAATATATTAATCATTGTTTCTGACTTCCTAGGCAGAGAAAGTAATAATAAAAATTTCAGGTAATATAGCGACTATCTGGATTGATTACCAATTATAGAACCAAGTAAATCTGCGAAGTCACCTTAATATCTAATAGAAGTACGTCAACATTTATGTGGTGTTAAGTATCATATGTATAATATGTTATATGTTACATAATGTTTTATATGTTATGATACATATAAAACATTCATTGGTGGATAATTTGCTTGTGCCAGTTTCCAGATTTGTTAACAAATTTCCTTCATTCAAAGATTAAACTGAACTGAAGAACGTGTGAGATTTACGTACCCCTTATCTGACAGCTTGAACTGCTAAGGGTATGTCCTTACATCTTTATGTCATTACTTCTATTTGCATTTATTTAATAACACTTCATACTTGAATTACAGAAAGGATAATGTGATTTACATTTTCTTTTAGGTGCTAGTCCAGGTGCAAAAGTCTTTCCCTTTTCAGTTCTATTTGGGAGACAGACTCTGTGCGCTTCTTGGGAGCAAGAACCATCTTACTGTTTAGAGACAAGACCTTGTTTGACAATCTCTCAGCTTGTTCAAGAAGATATCAACTCAAGCAGTGGATTTACATTTTTACAATAATAAGTCGAGTTCTTTTAGTTGTTTTGCATCTGTTTCATTACACCACAATAAATAACTCACTTTGCTCAGCATGTTTTCTGTCACACACTGAACAAGAGTTTCTAATTAAATTGAACCACGTTTCTTGTATCATAAAGTTTTCTCGAGTCAGCTTTTCTAGATGAAAGTTTCTTCTGTTTATACCATTAACCATTGTAGAGTGTCTAAACGTCACCGAATCAATTCGTGAGATAACTCACTGTTTCCCTCTCGGAACCAAAGGATTCCCTTCTTTATAAATATTCGTGTACTTACAATAAATCTTATAGTTTATCCCTTTTTCATTTACCCCTTTCCCTTCTGGTTTTATCATTCATCCTGCCTTCTTTGTGGGTTGGCTCCAGTAAATCATCACCTCACTCAGTCAGGGATTTGATCAGACGGGCTGGTCCAACAATTACCCACCTTTAGCAGAAAGCCAAATACTTTCCCTATTGGAGTACTCCGACACAGATCCAGCTTTCGCTCCAGTTACAGAAAACATCGGTGAGTAACACCTCAGTTCTTGTTTTTATTTGGGAATTTCATTTATGGGACAATATTTTCTTTTTCGTGTTTTCGTGGGCTGGCAAAAACCCTCCACTCTCTTACTCCCGAGTTTTTTTTTTTTTTTTTTTTTGCCCTTCACAACCATACTCTCCCTTACAACGGGATGAGGGGGGGGGGAGGGCTCCTTCTTTTCGACTTGTGTCATGTTCATCTACTGCTTTTCTGTTCCGGTTTATGCTATGAACCTCACCCCCAATCTGGGGATAGGAGGAAGATAATAATAATAATAATAATAATAAAATAATAATAATAATAATAATAATAAT
>JABUQX010138659.1:10000-12500 GCA_015478945.1 Trachelipus rathkii
AGACCTACCATATATTTTGCTTCAAAAATTAAATTACTGCATTAATTTTGATAATTAAAACAGCAAATGCTGTTCCAAACAAATTTGCTCCTACTACAACTACATTACTACTACTGCAAGTAATTTTTTCTCACTTTCTCACCATCCTCCTGTAGCCGTATGCACCTGTCAGTTGTCTTGCATGAAGCTCCTCTATCGCCGTCGATCATTGTAAACTCTTTCCTCCTCTATAGTCATCTCCCTCCTCTCCACCGCTCTCTCAACACCATCCCTCCACCTCATCCTCCCCACTCCTCTCCTTCCCTCCGGCTGCCACTCATACCTTTTCGCACACCTATTTGCTTCCATCCTCCTCACATAACTGAGCCATCACAACTGTCCTCTCTCCACCAGTTCCAATATACTCTCCACTCCCAACACCGCTCTCACATCATCATTCCTCCTCCTATCCAATCTTGTCACCCCCAATATCAATCTTAATACTTTCATTTCACATGCCTGTACTTTACTTTTAGCTTTTGTGTTTAGTGTCCAAGCCTCATGTCCATATGCTAATATGGGCCTCATAATGCTGGTATATATTTTATTTTGAACTTTCTCAGTATATTACGGTCGCTTGAGCAAAGGGTTAGCAAGATTGCAAGTGTCCCATTAACTTTCCAATTCCCTATGGTTCAACTCCTGAAACATATCATTTCTTACTCCAATATATACACTCCTAAATATTCAAACTGTTCTGTCTGTTTCAGTACTTCCCCCTCCAATTGTATATTCAACTCCTCCTGCTCCCTACTCCCCATCATAACCTCTGTTTTCCCCTATTGATTTTCATTCCCTTCTCAAATATCACCTCGTCCCATGCCACTATAAACCTCTGCGATCCCCTTGACCAGAGATCAATGCTAGAATGCATCTGTGTATAAAAAAGAGCTCTTCCACCACCCTTTCTGTAACTTGGCCACAATAGTCCATAAATGTTTGAACAAATTGGGGAAAGTACACTTCCCTGTTTTACACCGTTGCTATTCCAAACCAACTACTATCATCCATCTGTGTTTCACTTGCACAGAATTGTCGCACATCGTGCTTTTTACTAGCTCTTATTCAAGTTTAGTAGGCACCTCTACTCCGTTTTCCCCAGGATCCTCACAAGATCTCCTCGGAACAACAAGTCGAACACCTTTTCTGAATCGTAAAGGCCAATATGCTTTCTGGTTAAATTCAGTCTTTTTCACATCATCTTCAGTGCAAACCAATTGTATCTTCCTGTCGAAACCATGCTGGCCATTCCATGTCCGTTTATTTTTGACTGTGGTCCATCAATCTTCCTCTCCAATCATTTTCTTGTACAACCTTTACATATGTGGATCAGAGCAATTCGCTGTAATTTTTACACAGTCGGTTTTTATCACTTTCCTATATATAAGGACACAATACGATTTATTCCCAATCCTCCGGTATTTCCCGCTTCATTCCAGCACTTGTTCATTACTTCATCATCCACAAAATACCCCTTCAACCAGCTCCGTCTCAATGTCTCAACAGGCAGCATATCCTCGCTGATGCTTACGCGTTTTTCATCTTTCATTGCTGTTCCACCTCTGCAGGTACAATCTGCCACTCCCCCGTCTTCCAATACCACATCTGCATTCTTCCATTGTTCCTCTTCTTCTATTATGTTATTCGGGATATTCAACAGCTGTTTGAAATATTCCTTTTGCTAATATTGGATGGGCTTGTTAATAATGTTCTATCTTCATTTATTATTGCATAGGTTGGGGGGGCAGAGCCCTTTCTATAGTTTTTTGTAATGCTGTAGATTAGCTTTCTCATCCCCTGAAGGTCTTCCTCCAGTTCTCCTCCAATTTTCTCTTCTTTTTACCAGTTCAGCTTCTCTTCTCGCTTCAACATATTCCTCCCTCTTCTCCACTCCTCTCATCTTTATCCACCTTTTAAAACATTTCATTTTTCTCTTTACTGCCGTCTGAACATGTTCAGTCCACCATGGAATTTGTTTCTTTTTTCTTCCATGAGTTATTTTCACTTTCACAACATCCTCAGGTACCTCCCACAGGGCGTCCCTCAATGCTCTCCAACTCTCATCCACCTCTGCATCCATCACCATATTCCTCCTTTTAACATCCATTTCTCTTTCAAATTTTTCTCTACATTCTGGCTCTCGCAACTTTTCCACCCGTGAATCTCTTCCTAACCTTACATTTATATGGTTTAACACCATCTATTCTCATCTTTCCTACAACCACTTGATCAATCGGTATTATTCTATATTTGAAACAGTTTATATTTTCTTAAAAAATTTTCTAAGTTCAAAAAAATTTCTAAGTTCAGAAAAGTTAAGTTTAAGAATTGTTTAGTGGGAAGCTTCTGGCATAATTCCAGAAGCTTGCCACTAAAGAATTTTCTTAAAATACTTTACTTAACTTAACTTTTCTGAACTTAGAAATTTTTTTGAACTTAGAAATATTTTAAAGAAAATATA
>JABUQX010138659.1:17500-21279 GCA_015478945.1 Trachelipus rathkii
AAAAATTTGGTTACTAATTGTCTTTTTGGCTAAATCAATCCTCAATGGCCCCATCTTACTGACGCTATTATCGGGTATAAAAGAACCATTCGTAAGACATTCGACATCCTGTTCCTCTTAATTGGGACACGTTCTTTTTTTTGAATAAAAGTATAATCAGAGTTACTGGCTTCCTGTTTCAAAGGTTACTGGAGTTAAAATTTCGTTACTATTGTCTTTTTGGCATAAATCAATCCCTCATTTTGACCCATCTTACTGACCTATTATGGGTATGAAAGAACCATTCGTAAGACTTTCAGACATCCTGTTCGTCTTAATTGGGACACGCTCTTTTGAATAAAAGTATAATCAGAGTTACTGGCTTCCTGGTTAAAAGGTTACTAGAGTTACAATTTAGTTACTGTAGTCAAATTGCATAAATCAATCACTCATTTTGACCCATGTTACTGACCTATTATGAGTATAAAAGAACCATTCGTAAGACATTCAGACATCCTGTTCCTCTTGATTTGGACACGTTCTTTTGAATAAAAGTATAATCAGAGTTACTGGCTTCCTGGTTCAAAAGTTACTAGAGTTAAAATTTGGTTGCTATTGTCTTTTTGGCATAAATCAATCCCTCATTTGACCCATCTTACTGACCTATTATGAGTATGAAAGAACCATTCGTAAGACTTTCAGACATCCTGTTCCTCTTAATTGGGACACGTTCTTTTGAATAAAAGTTAATAAGAGTTAGCTGGTTCCTGGTTCAAATTACTATTTGTTTCATTTGTAGTTACTGTAGTCATTAGCATAAATCAATCAATCCGATTTTGACCCATCTTACTGACCTATTTTGGGTATATAAAAAAACCTTTAGAAAAACATCCAGCCTTCCTTTTCTTTTGTTTTAGACACCTTTTTTTTAAAAAAAAAAATAAAATCAGAGTTACTGGCTTCCTGGTTCAAAAGTTACTAGAGTTAAAATTTGGTTACTATTGTCTTTTTGGCATAAATCAATCCCTCAATTGGACCCATCTTACTGACCTATTATGGGTATAAAAGAACCATTCGTAAGACATTCAGACATCCTGTTCCTCTTATCTGGGACACGTTATTTGAATAAAAGTATAATCAGAGTTACTGGCTTCTTGGTCAAAAGTTACTGGAGTTAAAATTTGGTTTCTATTGTCTTTTTGGCATAAATCAATCCCTCAATTTGACCCATCTTACTGACCTATTTTGGGTATATAAAAGAACCATTCGTAAGAAATTCAGACATCCTGTTCCTCCTAAGGAACACGTTTTTTTGAATAAAAGTACAATCAGAGTTACTGGCGTTTCCTGGTTCAAAAGTTACTGGAGTTAAAATTTGGTTGCTATTGTCCTTTTTGGCATAAATCATTTCCCGTCATTTTGCCATCTTATGACCTTTTATGGTTGATAAAGAACCATCTCGTAAGAAATTTCAGACCATCCTGTTTCCTCTTTGAATTTGGCGACACGTTTTTTGAATAAATCATAATCAGAGTTACTGGCTTCCTGGTTCAAAAGTTACTGGAGTTAAAATTTGGTTACTATTGTCTTTTTGGCAAAATCATTACTCAATTGGACATCTTACTGATTATTAGGGTATAAGAAAATTCGTAGGCAGATTCAGACAATCCTGATCCTCTTGATATTGGAACGTTTTTTTGAAATAAAAGTTAATCAGAGTTTTACTGGCTTCCTGGTTCAAAAGTTACTAGAGTTAAAATTTGGTTACTGTAGTCAAATTAGCATAAATCAATCACTCATTTTGACCCATCTTACTGACCTATTATGAGTATAAAAGAACCATTCGTAAGACATTTAGACATCCTGTTCCTCTTGATTTGGACACGTTCTTTTGAATAAAAGTATAATCAGAGTTACTGGCTTCCTGGTTCAAAAGTTACTAGAGTTACAATTTAGTTACTGTAGTCAAATTAGCATAAATCAATCCCTCATTTTGACCCATCTTACTGACCTATTATGAGTATAAAAGAACCATTCGTAAGACATTCAGACATCCTGTTTCTCTTGATTTGGACACGTTCTTTTGAATAAAAGTATAATCAGAGTTACTGGCTTCCTGGTTCAAAAGTTACTAGAGTTAAAATTTGGTTACTATTGTCTTTTTGGCATAAATCAATCCCTCAATTGGACCCATCTTACTGACCTATTATGGGTATAAAAGAACCATTCGTAAGACATTCAGACATCCTGTTCCTCTTAATTGGAACACGTTCTTTTGAATAAAAGTATAATCAGAGTTACTGGCTTCCTGGTTCAAAAGTTACTGGAGTTAAAATTTGGTTGCTATTGTCTTTTTGGCATAAATCAATCCCTCATTTTGACCCATCTTACTGACCTATTATGAGTATGAAAGAACCATTCGTAAGACTTTCAGACATCTTGTTCTTCTTAATTGGAACACGTTGTTTTGAATAAAAGTATAATCAGAGTTACTGGCTTCCTGGTTCAAAAGTTACTAGAGTTACAATTTAGTTACTGTAGTCAAATTAGCATAAATCAATCACTCATTTTGACCCATCTTACTGACCTATTATGAGTATAAAAGAACCATTCGTAAGACATTCAGACATCTTGTTCCTCTTGATTTGGACACGTTCTTTTGAATAAAAGTATAATCAGAGTTACTGGCTTCCTGGTTCAAAAGTTACTCGAGTTAAAATTTGGTTACTATTGTCTTTTTGGCATAAATCAATCCCGTCATTGACCATCTTCGAGCTATTATGGGTAAATAAAAGAATCCCCATTCGTAAGACATTCCGACATCCTGTTCCTCTGATTTGGACACGTTCTTTTGAATAAAAGTATAATCAGAGTTACTGGCTTCCTGGTTCAAAAGTTACTCGAGTTAAAATTTGGTTACTATTGTCTTTTTGGCATAAATCAATCCCTCAATTGGACCCATCTTACTGACCTATTATGGGTATAAAAGAACCATTCGTAAGACATTCAGACATCCTGTTCCTCTTAATTGGGACACGTTCTTTTGAATAAAAGTATAATCAGAGTTACTGGCTTCCTGGTTCAAAAGTTACTAGAGTTCAATTTAGTTACTGTAGTCAAATTAGCATAAATCAATCACTCATTTTGACCCATCCTACTGACCTATTATGAGTATAAAAGAACCATTCGTAAGACATTCAGACATGGTTCCTGTTTCTCTTGATTTGGTACGTTCTTTTGAATAAAGTAAATCAGAGTTTACTGGCTTCCCTGGTTCAACCAGTTTACTAGAGTTAATTTGGTTACAATTGTCTTTTTGGGCATAAAAAATGAATCCTCAATTGGACCCATCTTAACTGACTATTATGGTATAAAGAACCATTCGTAGACATTCAGACATCCTGTTCCTCTTAATTGGGACACGCTTATCTTAATAAAAATAATCAGAGTTACTGGCTTCCTGGTTCAAAAGTTACTGGAGTTAAAATTTGGTTACTATTGTCTTTTTGGCATAAATCAATCCCTCAATTTCCCATTTTACTGACCTATTATGAGTATAAAGGAACCATTCGTAAATTCAGACATCCTGTTCCTCCTAATTGGAACACGTTCTTTTTGAATAAAAGTACAATCAGAATTACTGGCTTCCTGGTTCAAAAGTTACTGGAGTTAAAAATTTGGTTGCCTATTGTACTTTTTTGGCCATAAATAATCCTCATTTTGAGCCATCTTACTGACAATTATGAAGTATGAAAGAAATTCGTAGACTTTCAGACATCCGTGTTCCTCTCGATTTGGAC
>JABUQX010138660.1:0-38412 GCA_015478945.1 Trachelipus rathkii
ACACAACAACACCAACACGAGGATGCATCAGAGATGAGATATCTGATATTTTTTACTTATCTTATGATATTAATGTTAATGACTACAATTAGGCGATCTTCTATTCGTGGTTTGTAGTATTAACGAGAAAAAGTGAGATGCCATCGAAAGTATTTAGTGATTATGAATTGATATACTAAACGATATTATCAAAAAACATATTTTGTTGCTATAGTTTTTAATAATAAGTAGTCACTTTGAGCAAGTTTTGAATTTCTAATATGTAATAAGTAAAGTAGTATCATCAAAGTATTATTGAATTCATAAGCATCATAATTTTGGGTATTGTGAGCATATATCACATTACTACTTACTTAAGATAAAATTACAATATATAAGATAATCGTAATACACTGAGATCATCTTGTGCTTTAAAATTATACGTGAGAGTACATACTGATGCTGAGGTGAGAATTAGTTAATCATGTACAAGTACCTATAGGCTAGTGCTATTTGTGATAGGATTTGCATGGCTGATTATATATGATTTGGGTAATGATGGTAGTTTTATATAACTGGATGGAGTATGAGATTACTATCTCGTGAGATTAAGGTACTAATATTTAGGCTTTTTAATCACTTATAGTTATCTAATCTAATTATAATTATCCTAATGTTTACCTTATATATAAAATATATTAATACCTAGTACATATTTTCTATTTAGTATATTATTATATTATTGATATTTATTTTTACTTCGTATAACTCATAGATAACTTAATCACTCAGAACTCTATTCAATCGTCCCAAATGCATGTTATTTAGTGCTTGCTCATAATAAATATGCCGAATTTTGCCTTCACTTATGTTCCGTAAGAACTCCTAAAAAGTTATAATTACTATCTTTGGTTATTTATGCAAAATTCGGAATTCATAGAAACTCTTTCTCCTTTTAGTTTACTGTTCGTCATCTATCTCTTATCTATTTTTTCTATCTTTCTTTTTATCTGATACATTTTCTTTTCACATAATTTTTAACTCTGAAACATTATCCAGTCTTACTAAATTAAATGGGGTTAATAATACACAGTGAATATTTATAACGACCTATTGTTTTTTAGTAAAAATATACGTATAGACATTTTTATGTACCATAATTATATATATTTATAAATTTAATAATTATATATATATATAATATATATATATATTTAATTATATATATATATAATATATATATATATTAATATTATAATTATTCAGATATAATAAACCCTTTTATACAGATACCTCTCTAAATGTTTCTTAATTGGGTTATTATAAAGAATGTAGCTGTTTAGTTTAATTAAATATATATAATCTTTATTATTTAAATTTATTTTATTTTTATATTTATATATTATTAATATATATATATATATATATAATAATTATATATATTTTATTTATATATATTAGTATAATATTATAATATATATATAATATGTATATTATAATATATAATATTATTAATATATTATAATTATATTATATATATTATATTAAATTATATATATATATATATTAATATATATATATATATATATATCTATATATATATATATATATATTAATAATTTATATATATTAATATATTCTTTACTTTTATGTTCTATATTCTGCGATGAAAATAAATCTTTAAACATGATAGTAATGTCAATAATTTTACATGTAAAAGGTTATAATTAAGAATTGAGCTTGTTGGATCTTCACTGTTAATAATGTTATACGGGCTTAGGGGTATTTATACAGCTTTTCAGGGCGTTTAGTTTTGGCTTATAGGTTATTAGGATACTCACTGTTTTTAGGTAATTTCTATTGGAACATTTAGCAGATCTATGGGAAATATGTAGAATACTAGAGGTTCAACATGATTATATCAAAAGATATTTAAATAGTGTGTTTATAATCTTATTTAAATTATTTTACACAGATCACTGCGCCGACGGATAATTTTACACGCACATAATAATTCAAATATTGCACATTTATACGGCTTCGTGGTGGGTATACGCTCCGGGCTATCGTTATATAAATTGTCCTTATTATTTGTGCCAAGTTAGACATGAAAAACTAAGTTGTTTTATTTTTTTACAAAAAGGATACTTTACTGTTTTCTTATCATTTTTTGATCCTCTTGATGCTTATACTAAAATACGTAGTTAAGAAATGCTTATACACATTTTAATTGCACGAAATTTATTCGTGGAAAGAGAACTACGAACGGCCTATTCATCTTACGTAGTATCTAACTCATTGGTTTACAAATATAATTGTGAGACAGTCATGTATGTAATAATAAATGGTCAGATTTGGAATAACAGATATCTAAATAAAAACACATAACATTGAGTTTATATAATACATAATAATATATTGAATTGAATCGTTAATTGCGATGGAGTTAACAGATTTAATGAAGATAATTAGATATTTGATTAATAAAGCTTGATTTTATTGAATGAAAACATCCTCAACGTAGTGAAAACAATTATCATTTGATTTCTTTTCGTTATTTAATATAAAAACAGGAATAAAAAATATGAAGTTATATATCAACTATATAATTATGGCACATCGCACCTTATGCTTTTATTTTTAATCAATATAAATGTTCGAGATTTTGATTACTCGTTTTCCCTTAACCAAGCACTATCTCTTATCATCTTGTATAATACAATAATAAAGCATGATGATTCACTAAATACACTTTCTCGGATCTGGTACCTTTGCCTTACCCAGGCTGACCATTTTGGATATTTGTTTCTTTTTTTCTTATTTATTCCTTTTCCCTAGGCTTAGGAAGCACGTTTTACCAAAAATTCCGCGGTACATAGGAAAGGGAAGATCAGTGGAATATCCTAATACCTTATCGAAATGGAATTTCAAGGAATTTTTTCTCCATTTCTGTTTATGTCCATTCAGTCATTATCTCTAACGTATTTTGCTGGAGCTGAGTAAGTTTTGGGGCAGATATAGGGAGAGGGACGGCATCATATACCCTTTATATGCATCTAAGTGGCTTTAAAATATATCACTTTACTAGTTTTTATAATAACGTCAAAAATAGGTTATAAAACGAATACACTTTGGTAGGGTAGAATACACCTTTTGACTCTATTATTTTAATTTATTTGATATAGTCTTATTGTTTAAGTTACTTTATACTTATTAATATTATTATTGTACGTTATGGTTTTAAATAACTATTAATTATATATATCAAAATATAAGTAAATATCTTCTATAAAACTTATATTTATAATAATAACTGAACTATAGTTGTAAATATAAACGAACATAATAAAAACTTTTCATCTTTAGATTTAACTTACCTATAGTTAAGCGTAATGCATATATTATAAATTTTGCAGTGTAAAAAGGTAAGTACATTATAAAAATTTTAAATTTCCAAAATTAATAAATTTATGGGAATATAAATGAATCTGAGAATATGTGAGGTAAGTGGATGGTATAGAGACCAGAGAGAGATGAGAGGATGAGGAGAGGAAGAGGAGAGGAAGGAGAGGAGAGGAGAGAGAGGAGGAGAGAGAGGAGGAGGAAGAAGGGAAGAGAGAGAGGGAGAGGAAGGGAGAGGGAGAAAAGAGAGGAGAGAGGAGGATGTGATGATACTATCACCATTATTGTTATTGGGAATGTTTGTAATAGTTTATAACATATAGAAATGTAAAGTTATATTCAACGATAAAAGATGTTGCGCTAAAGATTCAGATATGAGTGGAAGAGATTTATGAATGATCGCTAAAAGTGTGAAAAATTTAATATTATTAATTGATTCAATTATTTTTATTTCTCCTATAGAGAACACTCGATAGAAGGTGTGCACTAAGTATTGGAAAATTTAGAGTTTTTAAAATTTGCAGCCCAGAATTCCATAATAATGAAATTAATATTATGGGTAAGGTATGGACCTTTCTTTCTTTTTTTGGTTACATTTTGTTTTGACGCAAGGATCATTGATTGATGGGTTATTTGTTTCTATTGTTTCTCCTACAAAACGGTACTAGACAAATTTAACACAGAGGATCGTGGGAATAGAAAGTTTCCCAAATGTGGTCATTTTGGGGTGACGTGGCCAAGATTAATAAATTTATCCTTCTTTGTTACAAATTATGTTGTTCTTTTTTTCTTATAATGCAAAACTTATATTTAAAAATTTAACTATTAAAAGATGGCTTCATTCATTTGTAAAAATACTTTTTTTATGTACGCCCATACCGCACCATGTAGCAGGCAGCCGACTCTCAACTGGAATTCTGATGTCAAGGAACAAAAGTTTTCATAGGTTACTAATTCATATAGGTTATATTATCATTTTTGGTATTACGGGGTATTTTGAGATAACTCGTATATCAGTAGCAGTAGAAACATACTGGCAGGAGCCAAATTGCATCCCAAGTACTAGTTAAGAAACTATCGCTCATATATAGTAATAATAAATGGTTATAACGTATATGTACAACCCATATAATATATAACCACACACAGAGAATCAATACTTACATCATAACACACACACACACATAATTATATATATATATCACATAATACATATATCCTACACTCAACACATATATATATTATTATTATATTAATTAATATATATATTTAATATAATATATTATATATATTAATTATTAATATTATATTATATATTATAATATATATATATATATACATCTCCTTATTAAAGGGAAGACTATTATTACGTACAATGGTACTATAATAGTACCACATGGGTACCTAATTCCGAGTATACTTGTATCTATCTCAAGTGTAACCTCATCTAATACTAAATAACTAATGTAGCTCATTATAGTACATATAATTATCAACTACAAGAAGCCTATATCTAATATAGGATTGATCTACAAATTTAACTATATATTAGTGATAATATATATAAAAATCTATACAATTTTAGGCTCTAAAGATCTAAATAAATAAATGTATATATATAACTTTAATTAATATATATTTTATTTTATATATATTATATAATATATATATATTAATATATATTAATATTATATATATAATTATATATATATATATATTTATATAATAATATTAATATATATATAATATATATTTAATTATTAATTATTATATATTAATATTAATATTAATATATTTATATTAATATATATATATAAATATTATATATATATATATATATATTAAGAATGATGGGAGAATGTAAAGATGGGTGGAGGGTGCAGTACCTTAACTATTCAATATTGCAGGATTAAATTATTGGTTTAACTTAGATTGTAGGCCCTCGAAAACCATACATCTCTGAAGAGTGCGAGTTTAATATTAGTAGGGGTAGGTGGATTTCGGTAGACGAGGCAGATTTTAATCGTTTGACAGTGTGTGCTGGGGTAAAACTAAAGACGAGCGGATATTGGTCTTGGGTGCATAAATTATAACGTTAAGAATAAGAGGATGGAGTAAATACCCATACCAGCGCATATGATTACAAGCAGTTGACCAAGCTATCTATACTTTGGTAATGCTGGTAGTTGAAGTGAGTCTCTCAATACTCTAACCTCCACTGTGGGCAAGGCACCGTTACCATGAAATGTTTTGACAACTTGTATTACTGGAATAGTGCATGCTCTCTGCTGTGACTAATCAAAGTAGTGCCTATGTGTCTTCTTTAAGTTTTTTTTTATAATAATGATACTTCACACTGTTGTACATACTGGTCTTGGATATACTCTAAAGGGAAACTGGATATGGAAAGAATATGCTTATTAGTGTATCGCTTGCGTATAAAAGTTTAGTTCGAATTGTAGAGTATAAAGTAATATTAGGTAGGGCTTGTTGTTTGAACTATATTCAAACATCTGAGACATCTTGGGGCTCGTTGATTCTGACAGAAAGACGGAACTTACTAGACTCTTTACGTACAGTGCCGCCTCTATACGGTTCCTAATGCACCTTACCCACTCAGAGTACATGCTCTCGCAGTAAATCTCTGTGTTAATCACTTTGGTGTGACTTAGTAGTCTAGCACAGTTGCTACTACTCGGCTATGCTCAGATAGTAAATAAATTTGTTCTTATAGTGAAGTTTATTACAGGGAATCTATAAGTTATTACAAGGCCATAGGTGTTAACCAAGCAAAAAGACATTGTAATCACGTCATGGGAAAAATTCTTCAGGAGGCCGGGAACCTCATCGCGTTGAATCTCCCATGCGGTGTCAACGTGTTAGTCTAAATTCGACATGAGAAGAAGAGCGGATGTATTCCAATAGAGAGAAAAGCTGGCCTTGTATCGTTTCTCATTAACGGATAGACAGTTTTATATGTTTTGTGTTTTTTATTATGAAAAGTGTTCGGAGGCAGGCGTAGGTGAGGACTAGAGAGGAATAGAGGAGGGTAGAAGTCTGTCCACCTGGTAGAATGCGACCCGCTGATGTGGCGGGAGAGATCTCTGATGTCTGGTATTTACCTTGCTTTTGACCAATGAGTTAATCTTTGGGAGTAATTAGTTCCGGTTTTTGAGTTATATAATAAAAAAACAAGATTATTGCTATGTTTGGTTAGTGCTGAATCTGATCCGACTCGACTGAAAAGAACTCCGTGCAAAAGAAAGTTGAAATTATCGAAGAAATTCGGTTACAAATCATCGGTTACAATGGAAGCCAGGAGGAGAGGAATCGCGAGTTTTGGCAGAGCGTAGAAGAAAGGAGTGCTATATAATTAAGATCGAGGTGAATGGAGGGGTTTTTATACTCTTCCGTGAGGACCGTAATAATGAGGGATCAAGTTTTTATATATATACTGAGATAACCCATTATAATGGGATAATACCCTATAATCAATTGATATTAATGAATGCCTATCAATGTGGAGGTGTTTTACCTGTTACTAGTAAAGTCCTGTGAAAGCCCAGAGGTGGATTTTATTTATAGGTCATGAGGTACGATTCTTCTATCTTTTGAGGAATATTATAATAGGGAGCTGGATAAAATGATACCTGTGGCTTTATCTCTATTTATATTCGATAACTTTGCATCACTATTTATTATTACTTAATAAACTCACTAACTTTTTCTGTTTTTCAGCGGGCTTTTCATTGTTGTATAAACCACGGTTAATTACACTCATTAACCTAACGTGAAAGAGCTAGGTGAGACACAGCGAAAGGGCTAGGGACATTGTATTATATTACGAACGTATGAAGTATGTAATTATTCCTACTATAATCCTAAATTATCAAGTATTTATTTCGTTTCAATACATTATTATATATTTAGGGGAAGGTGAGAGGGCATACCCATACTTAAGATACCGGTTCAATCAGTCCAACTTGACAATTAATATTAACTATTCTTTAATCTTACAAATCTTCTGGCAATCTTATGTCTCATATACTCCACCTCTCCATTTTCAACTATAACCCTATATCACTACACTTTCTTCTTTCACTCATATATGCTCCATACAACTTATTCATATCTTATAGTATTGTGCACCAAGTCTTTATTTCTTTACATTTATTTATCTATTTAATTTATTTTTCACTCCAAAAGTTAACCAGAGTTTATTTATTATATATTATTAATTATTTTTAATTTTATATTATATATTATTATTATTAACTTGAATTTAATATCGCAATATAGATGTGCATCTATTTTGATGGTTGATACACCATTCTTCTCCCTGTTATTATCCTTAATACTGGTAAATAGAATTGCATTCATTATCTATTTTCTTTTCCAATTCATACTTGTATTATTCTTATATAATCTGTACTTTCATTATTTGTGCAGTAATACTTGATTATCTGTTATTCTATCCATTACTTCTTAAACAGGAGGACTATTTACTGAGTTGCTTCTAGTTCGCAACACGAGACTCACAACCAGATGTTCAGCTTATATATTTAGCTATTGACAAAACATTGGATTGAAAAAGCTACGGAATAATACTCTGGTTTTTTGTCCCTCTACTATTCGGGCGAAATGTCATTTTCATACAATACGGATGGTCGAGTTTCTACATCTGAACCCCACATTTCTTTATTCTCGGATCTGTTGTATCTATGGGCTTGACTACTAATTACCATCACTCAACTTTTTTAGTGATTATTTGCTTTTAAATTCATATCCATATGTTTTCCGTATTAAGCTTACACTTTTTTTCTTCCCTCAATTTAGGTATATCACCTTACAATCATTATATTCACTAGTCACAATAGGATATATTGTCTACACAACAAAATTAATTATTCTTAATTAGTTAATAAAACAATAACATGAATTGGAATTATTATTACTGTATTACTCTTTAATCTATTCAAATTGGAAAATTGAGATCGTGGTCTCTAGCTAGCTATAATCGAAATATAAATATATGTAACGCAGGAGACATCATGCGGAATGTCAAGATATCGGCTTATATCACATGTCATGGTTTACAGATTTTTTTCAATATGTTTGTATTCTCTCGCTCTAATTGCTTGGTCTAGTTAATACTGATGTGATCGTTTGGATTCGGTCGAGCTGGTGATAGGTGCTTTTAGATCAACTAATACGTTTACCTGCTATATAGCAGATCGAATAGAGCTCTTTTCGCCACGACTATACTTGCAACGGTACTGGAGATGAAATACAGGAACTAAGGCGCGTGGACCGACAACTACGATAAACCGCAGGAGGTGCATGAATCTCATTCACTAACACTACTAGCTCCCCAAATTATTATATATTATCTCTCCAGTCTATCTCAAACTTGATTAACTCAATATGACAGTGTGACATAATAGCATTTGATCAATATTTTGTCCTACATTCAGTAATCCGACCTACTGTTCGATCTAATACTTATAACTCCCAGTAAGTGAGCTTCCTTATAAGACTAGTCACTTAGTGACGATAACTCATTTTAAGCAGCGCCTAAATTCCATGTTGTTATACTGGGTATATATTAGCGTACTTACATTACTTCGTCACCTAATCTACCGTTTTAATGGAGTGGCTCCGACTTACTGGTCATTTCGTTTATATCTAAGTAATCCTTAATAATTCTTCTAACCCCTACTTTTCCCAAGGATATGTCAGTTCACACCAAGAGAAATTACTCCGATTTTAGACCTAATGGCTCGGAAGTTGGGCCGGTGTTTTGGTTATACGTGACTCATCACATCTTCTTGTCTCATAATCTTGGTGTCTGTATTCTGAATAATAAATATGCAATCTTATTATATCCTTTTACTGCAAGTACCGATTTGTGTGCTTGATTTATCTCGCTTTACCCTGGTCCCCCTTTTAGGTGCATATTTATTCCTATTTTTGGCAGTTGGATTCGAACGATTGAGCTATATACACTCAATTGTTTGTCTTATTACACGAACTTTGGTCAAAGTTTCCGACCTCGAGAGTACAACCTCCTAGGCTCATTTGCGCTGGCTTTAGATTATTGACATAAGTCTTGGGTGGCGGTGGCTCAATTGGGTGCATGACCAGGGTATCATGTAGTATTATGGACGAGGGCGATAGATAGCTATCCTGCCGGCCTTCTATTATTCTCTATATGTTTCCTACCTTCAACTTCATTCAACGCAGTTATTGCTACTTTCTTCAGTGAATTACCCACTATGAAATTACGCCCTAAAAGGCATCCTTGGTTTGATTTACCATACCTCATTGTATTCTCTTCGGCATACTATGGCTTAAGTTCTTAAATATATAAAACCTTTTCTTGGACAGTGTTTCGTATTTGGCTCGGTCAATCTATTCCAGGAGAATATTTCGCATCTTGCTCCATTTATTCATCGTCCATGCTTGTCCATGTATACCATTCTCGGTCCACTCCCTTTTGTGTGCCAAAACTACGATTTCGCTTCATCCTCAAGCTCCTCTAATCTTCCAGGATGAAGTACAAATCAATCTTTGCAGGTCTTAACATTGATACATGACGTCTCCTCCGCATCAATCTCCCCTACTCAACTTGATTATTTTTTCAACAGCTAACGTCTTTCGCAGCGTTCGCAATCGATTCTTTCTCTCCTTCTAGTTGGGGGTAATCCAATAAGTATTCAACGGGGCTAACTCAAACTTTGGTACAAGATCCGATAGTTTTGGAAAAACGGACAACCTAAAGACTAATTTTCTATGCTGATTTGGATGTCATATGCGGTTGTGAGGAAGTGGTTAATGGTAAACTAAATGGTTTCAGGGCCTGCCTCTTCTCTCTTGTTATGAGAAGAGTCGAACTTCAGGCTTTTTATTCCTATATCCCAAACTTCCAGTTTGGGTTTCACCCGCAAAAATAGAGTTCGATCGCGGATGCCACTATTAAAGGGGCTTGATCCTCATTGACTATCCCCGTGTATATTGTCCGTATTCTACAAGGGGTTTGTCGGATAGATTCGAATGGTTCTTCTTTATTAGGTTGGGTAGATTGTTCAGATGGTTTCCACTGCATGGTAATAAATACTCAAAGGGCCGCTTACTTCATCGCTGCATACATGAGACAGAATAAAAAAGATTGTGATACAACTTCATTAGTGGGCGTGTCATTTTACCTGATAAAGATGGACTTTTCAATTGTAATTAATTAGGTTGTACCTTCTTATCTGTCGCATCCAGCTGTAAGAACGTCAGGTATGGATGCGTATTTTGTTAATATTAATTCTGGTAAGTACCCATCTTCTTTTATCCTCGCAACTCTTTCAGTTTTAGCATTTCTCTCTCGCGTATTAATTTTGTGGTCAAGATTATTGTTGCATATGACTATGGGAAGCGTTAAATACCTCCTAATCACGGCTTGAAACTCCATAACACTGTATAAAAATTTTGTTAAATATAACAATGTTAATGTTTCAACCTATCATTGTTAAAAATGATGAGCTGATCAACATCTATCTATTCATCCTAAAATTTTATAGAGTTTACATCTGATCTCTTAATCCTTTGATTATGTATTTTAATTGGACCATTATTAAGTTAAACAATCTCATAAAGATTTAGATATAATTAGTGAAACTATTGGGTTAAATAAAATTTTCTTTATCACTCTATCACTCGTACACGCTCACTTTAGTAGTTGACTAGTTTTAACTTCAACTCAAATGTTCCGTATAGGAATTAATTTAAATTACTGCTCGGTGAGGCAAACCGTGAACACTTTTCTACCCTCGCATATGTACATATTTGATATAAACAGACTTTGCGAATAAAATCGTGAAGGACCATTGTCTCTTAGTCTTTAGTGAAATTTTTGGAGCCTCTTTGGTTCGTCATCGTCGCACCTTTTCCCACAAGTGGGCGGGTGGAATTTAGTAGTCTCTGACTTGGTCTATCGGGTAAAATATATCAATATAACTACTATGCTAATACCACTATAACGATATATCTAAGCTACTTCACTTCACAATTTATTATAGTATCTGAGCTTTCTAGTAGGATTGTTATCTAACTAATACTATATCTGTAGATAACATATTAAGTATCCAATCATATTACACTTTCACTATTATATTACATACACCCAACTATTATGTTCAACAGGAGGTTATATAATTAAAAGGATCTCTTAGGTTAATTATATTGTACAGCTGCACTCCGAGAGTGTAAGCAACCCTGCATGATATGGGTGCTATCACATCAGTAACAATTTTTTGTATTGCATTATAATGATGTGCATCTATATGTTTAGCATGGAATTCTTTCTCGACTACTTCTTGTAAAATTATTTGATGTGGGATTGTTATCCTGTAATATATTTGCTTTCATATAGGGGTTATTTAGAGGTTTAGATATGAAGACAAATTATTTGTGAGTCTTTGTCGTGGGGAAGGGACTTTGTCTGGGAAATACCTGTGGTACGAATCTCGTCTTTTTATATATTAGTACTATTGAATATAAGTGTGAAATTCTGCTCTTATCTTCGCAAAACTGGATCGTATTATCCTCATGAGAATACTGGTACTGAGAGGTATAAAGAAATTGTTTTATTCAATAATTAAATAGTGCTGTGTCATAACTCTGGCATTGAGCCACAGTAACTAACTACGCTAGTCACTTGGGATCTTACCTATACGCTCGACAAAAGAAAGCAAACACTGTGCTCTCACCTCAATCCATGATTACTACGTTGTTGACGCATAGGAGGAAAACTATGTGAGATGTAGCCTCTAGGTTCTAATTTTTCAGCGTGCAGCTAGGGTTATGTTAGTGCCCATACTCACTCGTGAACAGCTATGTAATCGGAAAAACCATTTTGTTCGCAATTTCTCATAATGCTTATACCAATAAACATATAGAAACTCATATCAATATTGTGTAGATCAATAGGCTAGCCGTTAGCCACTCGTGAAGTGCCAAACATCACAAGATAAGAACATGAAACTAATCATATCATCTTGTATTCTAAACTGTGTTTACAATACAATTTAGTATCTTTGGCTTGAATACGCCGAACAATCAGTATTTGAACTGCGGGTCCCCTGTACCACCCCAAAACCTATTGCAAAAAATTTAAAAGGCATGGTTATGATGTTCACGAGGAAATTCTGGTAAGTCTTCTTCAATGTAACGATAAGCTGATTCCTTGTTAATTAATGGGCATACATACAGATCATTGACCACTAGAAAATCTTCTTTATGAGGATGTTTACTGCACGAGAAGAATACCGACAATATGTATCTAAGAATCTTTTGTTATTGATTTATCCTGAAACGACAGAGTCCTTGCCAAATATCTCATTCGCTCATATGAGTGCCATTTTTAGTTCCTCGATACAGCACAATTGAGTTGCACAGCAAAGTCTCATCGCGCTTTCTAACTACTTTTCCTCTCCTTTCCTTGGCTCTTGCTTAGCTTCACCTGGGGACTAGGTTATAGAATAAATATTGCCATTGTTCTGATAATAATGTTGACCGCACACTATTTATCTAGAACCTTGAGAAATCAGTCCATATAGTCAAAACTCGAGACATTATCTCTACGGGAATCACGAAAATTGAGAAAAAGTCGTGAGACAGTGCATTGCAGCCATTACTTCATAAAATGTTTTGGGCAAAACAATAGTGTAGACAGAAAATATGAATAGAAGTCTGTCCAGCATCCCATCAAAAACGTATCATAACTTGTAGTTGGTGGGTGGGGCATGTACCCTGTGAAACAGAAAGTGTTTCAAACAAAGCATGTCAATAGATCACTTTATTACAATGGTATCAAGAGGTGCTTTTTAAGTATAATTCACCGACGCAAATCTCTATTAGTTTACAATGATATGGATTGAATATTGATATGAACATATCATCGCATTTATTCAATGTATTGAAAAAATCTCATCCACGAAAAATTTAATCCAATATATAATGTGGATTTTGACTAGGCAAAATATCCAGGACTGTTGTAAAAATAGTTTCAACTTTCTCTTCTCATGGACATAGTTTCGTATACAATTCAAACTCCATTGAAAAGTCCTTTATTAGGTGAATGAGACATAATATTAATGGGAGGCGTTGTAATTTCGATATCATTTTGACATCGATGAATACTGCTATTTATTTTTACTTATGTTATACTTTACAATACTGTTTCTAATAATCACACCATAGAAAAGCTAACACGATCAACTATTTCTATAAATTTGTTATTTGTACTAAAGATATAATATATTAAGATATTTGTATTTATAGATATTAAAAACTAGGTAAGGCAAGGATAAATGACAAATTTAATATCATTTAACCTTTATCTTAATAAGATGGCAATACAAAGATCACTAAAATTAATAAATGCTTTCCTCTAATTCAATATGAGGTATAATTCCAAAATCTCATCTCAAACAACACATGCATCAACCTGTGTTATTTCTGGTAACATCATCTCTTATAGATAATATAGATCTGTCTGCGTTATAGATCTATGGTTTAGATCATTACTTTCAGGGGATATATGATAGGTCAATGATAGTTAATATTGACAATTAATTTACTTTCAATCATAATATACTAAAATAAAATGTTTATATATTATATATACAATAACTCATATTATTCTTTAAATTAACTGCCTAGATTGTCGCTTAACCGTTTCTGTACTCTATCTTTAACAATACACATTGAACATAAAGCGGCATATTAAAGACATTATCATAAGGTTTCCTAATAAATGCGACCTCTCCTTCCCATTGTTTTATACAGAAGACGTTGTTATTCGGGTGCCTCTCAAACAATTCGGTTAATAGCTCAGTTAATGCTAGAATTAATGGCATAAATTTAGAGTCAGAGAAACATGTTTAGATCTTTTGTATCAACCAAAGCAACATTAGATACTCTTTGGTAATAATGTTTGTTATAGTTGCTTGAACTACTGCAATTTACCGTCTAATTAAATTATTAATTATAGAATAAATAAACTAAAATAAAATACCTTGACTTCCTCTTCAGAATAGTATAAATATTAATCAAACAATTGCAAATAAAATCAATTATAGGGATCAAATGCATACTTGACTAATAATATGATTCAGGTTTGGACTCTAAGATGGCCAATCTACATGAGAAATGTACTTGCCTTAGAACCATTTTTGAACAAGTTTCGTATACAAAATGTCCAAAGTTAAATAGAAAATCTGTAGGAATTAGTATTTACATGAATTTTTTTCATTTCTTTTCTACACACCAACTGAGTTAAATAGTCTTAAATAAGGATCATAGACTATTATCACCATTTTACTTTAGTATATGATGGAATATGTTAATCATTAAGCTTTCTGTTTAATGTATTAATTATCATATTTTATAATGGCGAGCTACTGTTTTATTGATATGTATTCATTCAGTCATCTTGGTAATTATCAATAGTGTGCTGCATGCAAGAATTGAATTCTAGTAACTGTTTCATGATAATCAAGCTATATACCATAAGCTATGAATCCAATTGTCTTTTAGTATTCCAATTCCACAATCTATCTTTCTATAGTAAACTTTAACAATACTATATTCGGTGCACGACTAATCTCAACATTAATGAAGACTTCTGAAACCTACTTGAAACACACGTGGTATTATAATTTCCATATTGTAAATAATTTTATAGGTCCACCAATATTCCATTGAATATCTCACTTTGCTATTGGCATTTTAATAACTTAACGGCTGGTCAAATGTTAATAACGAACTAAGAGTATTTTAGTACTGGTCTTAAGACTGGTTAAAAGGCTTAGTTTATTCACAATAACTTCATTGAATGTCATTATTTGGCCACTGTATGAAACTCTCATGACAAAAAGGCAGAAGAAGCTGTACATTGAAATTTTGTGACCTCAGTTGACTGACTGATATTGACTTATTATGCAGTCCTCCATGTTACGTACTTTACTTGGGGCGGGGTTCGAATATTAAGCTATTCTAATCAAGTATACTTCTTGCCATTCTTCACATAATAACACTCGATATGTATCATTCGGAGTTTTAATAGTTGTTACTTTGTCGAGAGTAAAGGTATGTCTCTCTTCAAGTGATCGTAAGACTAGTTTACGGTTAGCTTGATAGATTATTTAATAGGGATAATTCCAAATTTCATCTTAACATTCTGGCATTATTTGTTCGTCTGTATACCAAATTGGGCAACCTGGGCATAAAGGTGATCATTATACCCAATTTGACATACTAAAGCTCCCTTATACCCTTTTCTCTTATCATTCTCCCCCATGAAATTCTGAATATATATTTGTAATATAATATTTAGTATAATATTTTTTTTATGTGTATATGTTTGGGTTTTGTTTCTCTTTTTTTTGCTCTGTTGTTATGTACTCTTCACTGTATGTATATTTTTTTTTTGTAATTCATTTATCTTAATATTTTTCTGTATTTTTTCTGTATTCCTCATATATTTTGGGTTTTCTCACTTGGTTGTCAATCAGTTAGATCATACCACCCATTATTTACTCTCAATTTTGGATAAATAAGTATTAACTAACCTTATTTCTTATCATTTAACTATGAAATATTGGTATTAATAAATTAGATAAAATATAATAAATAATATAAATTTTAATTGATAAATAATTGTAAAGAATAAACAGATTATTTGTTATATTTAAAATAGAAAAGTAATAAATATATGGTGCATACTGGTAAATACTGTTATTATTAAATACGGCTATAAAAATTCTTGATAAAAAATAAAATTATAAATCTCAAAACTAACGGTAGGATATTTCTGCTGTTGCAGATAAATAGGTAATGTATACATATCATCTTGGTAAATCACTCTTTTGTATCAAAAATAACGCACGTTCCTCAGAGACATCCCTTATTCTGTTCGTAAGTCATTAGGTTTTTGTTGATATACTCCGTCTTATGAATTGAGAGTTTTACGCCAAATTTCATATAAATGGTAAGAAACGGTATAAGAATTATCAAAACTGGGATTATGGGACATGGCGAGCCAAGGAACAGCGATGTCCGCAAAAAATCTTCTCTGGGTTTCCGGGAAAAAAATGCCATGAATAGTGAAAGTTGTTGGTAACATCGAGAGATGAATTATGTAGTTGTTGTAGTACTCTCTGCCATATAAACTCTTCTGTTATAAAATCAGATAAAATAATAAAAAAATTCCTCTATATAATAATGGTTTTGGAAGCCAGGGTACACCTCATTGCCAAATTCTACAAGGCAAGTCCATATGTAATATCCTTGCATATCGGCACTATTTTATAATACCGCAATATCTAAATTCTATACGTTCACATAACGAACAAAATGTAGCAACAATGAGTGATGAGGATTTTATTGCTTGGTACTCACAAAGAGTTGTAACACATTTGTTTATAATCACATTTATAATTATGGGCGGCACCACCACTATTATAGGTGGTGGTTCCTGTATTTTGACTATGTGAAGAATGCATGTGGCTTTAATGTAAGACATTCTCGGGGCAATCATGGGGGTTTTCTCCTTTAATGGGGCTCTCACTGCACTATGGCATTTTCATACGAGGACACGCTCCCCTCCTCAATTTGATGTACAGAAAAAAATAAGAATGATTCTTTAGCTGTGCACACAACATATTATTTTTAAGTCCAAGTCAATCTCGCCGGAAGTTGGAAATGACTTGCATCCAGTGTTGGCCTGCCTTCTTTCGTGCGTATTCCTCAAACTTCTTGAAACAATCTGGCTTCCAGTGAAAACGAGCATCCCTCTATCTTTCTGGCACTGAAAGGTTCCATTCTCTGGAGGAGGCATTGTATTATGGTTAAGGAGGATGTACTCACTTATTATGCAATTTTCGGTCGATCGGTATTCAATGATCCAATTCGTTTACGTTGCTCTTATTTGTTAGTCCCAGCGGATGAGATAGAAATTATTGTTGCTGCATCTTGTTGATAGACATGTCTCGCTATACGGAAACGGTAACATTTGCCTTGTGCTGAAGGCTCCGAACGATCTACAAACAACAGTCTAGATTGTTCGCCTAAATTTTGTGTAATTGTGACAAATCAATCATAGCTTGGCCATAAGTCTTTATTTTATGAATTTACCGAGAGTATAAGTCACCTCATTAGAGAAGTTTCTTAAATGTTTCCTCTACAGCAGTTTCGGGACACAATAAATAACTCTCAGACAACATGGAGATCGAATAGACCGCTCACTTTCTCACCCTCCGCCAACTCCTAGGTATAATATTGGTGAGCATCTATTCATTTCTTTCTTCACTCTATGTCAGCAAGTCAAGAATTTTCTAGGACTATCCAGTCTACGAATTCGGACATCACGACTAGCTCTCATTTTAGTGCTTAACGACATAACCTGGAGAGTAAACGACTTGAAACGAAACTGGGTGTCATACTGCCGCTAAATCTTGGAGGGGTGGACTGATCGCAAGTTCCTTTGTTTAGCGTCTCCACATAGCCTCCATAGTCTGTCGCGACAGTTAGGACTACTGCGCTAGCGTGGAAGTATGTAGCTTTGGCCTAGGGGGAGCTCTTATCGCAACATATTAACGTAGACCAATTGTATTGGGGTAAGCTGGGTTGACTGGGGGGCACACCGTCCGTCTTGGAGAATCACGCAGTCCAAAACAAATGGGGATTAGGTCTATCTTTCATACTTGGAGCCTCTGCCGTATCTCGATTTCACTCTCGGGCTGATGAATCCTTGAAGTTTGACATTTCGAATGTACACTTAAAAAAACATTTAACTCTCTCTTCTCAGATAAGGGATTTAGTAACATTTATTAATACTTTTTTTCATACAAGATTTCCAGGCCTGATGTCGGTTGTTAATATGTTTCATTCATATACGAAAGTTTTGTTTGTTCAGAACCATCAAAAACCTCAAGTGTGACTTCGACACTAGATTCTGCGCAGAGATTACAATTCAGCAGATACAGGTCAATTTTGCTGCACCTCCTTAGTACACTTTAACATCGTTCTTACTTCCATGAATACAATTCTTTCATAGAGGATATAATATATCGCTGCTAAACACTCGGGAAGAAATCTTTGCTTAAACAGGGATAGACTGTCACTTCTTTCGTTATTGAATGTATAGAGAACACTATTTGGTCCTATGCCAACCACCTGACTATTTTATTACTCCATTAACATTCTGTTCTGGATCCTTGAACTCACTATGTTTTATCATAAATTCATATTGCCAATCTATATATATATATATATATATTCAGTGCTTATTGTTATAAACCCTTTCTTTTCTATACTTTTCTTATTCATTTCTTCATTGTCACGTCAATATATATATATATATAGGTTGAGTAATTTTAATTCATGTATTTACTGATGGCATCTAAAAACAGGTAGGAAGTGTAAGGTGCGTCTGCCTAGTATATATTATTCTACTCGACCATCTAAACCTTAGCTACTCACCATATTCCATCACTCCTCCACAATAATGGTGTTCAAATTCTTTCGGCTAAGATAATTATAGTGATATATATTAATGAATTATTATAAATGAATTTTATTACCTTAACCTAAAGGCTCTTTTTATGTTATAAATCCCTATACTTAATCTCATAAAATCACTATATGAGATATCCGCTGTATATCTATAACAATCTTATCTTCGGTACTTGATTCACTCTCCGCTACTCAAGAAACTAAAATTTATTACTCATATTAGTTTAGCTATATATAATATAGTAATTATATCTCTATTATATATATATATATACTATATTATACTATATATATATATATATATGGGGACATCTTATAAGTGTGTCTGACCATAACGCGTAGGTGTATCATGGCAACCAAAAGATGTTCTGCATGGATCTCAGAGTGTTAAAGCTTAGAGTAATTTGGCCGCGCATTTCCTCTTATGTCGGAGCGGTTTCTTAAGGTTGGGTACGGTTAGGACGGGTGCATTTTAGGCTGTAACAGTGTTGTTGCTATAGTCCAATCAAGTTGACACTTATTTATTCTGCTCTTCCGACAAGGCTTCCCTGTCTTACTGGCAGCGCAATATAAGACTGTGGACAGATGTTGATTTCTAGACGAGGCCTGTACGCGAGAGTAGCTTGGGATGGATAGATGGAGTTAAGAGCGAATGGTATTTTATTCATGGTAGAGTAAGGCAGGTATATGTTATGCCTCCGTGGTAGCTTAGGGCTTATAAATGTCTCACCGCTTATATCACGCATTGAGCCTAATAATATATATATATATATATATACAATAAATCATATACACATCACTTATACTAATGCTTCACGTGATTCCCACCCATCTGTCAGAATTATTTGGCTGTGCCATCCCCCTCAATCTGCTCACCATTTATTTCAAATATGATTGTTACTATCGCTACTCTTAACTTGGATCAGATTCACCTTCGTCGTATTTTACTTTATAACTCCTCTATGATCTCATACTAATACTTCTATAAAGGTTATCCCATATTATTACATCTGAAATACTCTACCAATTTTAATAGTACTTTATTTTATTCATCTTAAAGGGAACTAATTGACCCAATTCACACATTTTTAATATTTGCAGAGATTGTTGAATTTTGCCTTTCTCTTTTTATAGATCAACAGCTATATATCCTATAATATATTTATTATATAATATATATATATATATAATTATATATATATATATTTCGGGGCTATCACACTTTTGAATAAATTTTTTAACAGAGATTTGTGTGTATTCGTTATTATATTTATCTCTATCAAAATCTCATCCCCTTTACACAAATATTAGACTGTCATTAATGCCAATTATCTTTGAATATCCTTTTATCAGGTATAAATATATAATCTGAAAAAACTTTTTTTTTATTCCTTATCGGGTCATATAGGGAATACTTCTTTTCTTATTCACGAATTATAGCACTATTTTCAAACAACATTTTAGTCAGGCTTTGACTGATTATTTGATATTGTCATTTCGTTGTTCTTTATATTTCCTCTTTAATATAATTTTGTTGCAGGTGAGTTAGCGCGTTTTGGGGGGAATCATCATCTTCATTCAGACATTTACTAGTTCCAATCAGGATGGGCTTTTAACAATAGTTGATAACCTAACCTACTATATCAGGATATGATATATTTGAAATTTATTTACAACCAAAGTGTGGGTGGATACCTTATTCATATTATATTATGCGTATTATAAGTATATATAGTATTTATACATTATTACATTAATATATCGTAAATATATTACTATATATTATAGCTCTTTCTTTTGTATCTTTAGATACCTGATAAGGTATGGAAGATCAATATATAGCTCAACAAGCCAGCTTCTGATTCTCATTATAACTCATGTATCCTCTTGATATATCATCTAGTAGAGCTTATATTATATCTCTCTTTACCTTATATTTATCTATTAGTAGGGAACACAATTGCGAGTTTTACGCCCAAAGGGTGATATGTATTGGAAGTCACAACGTGATTTTAATGACCTCCTTGAATATGGAATGGAGTTCACGAGAGTATGAGTAAGCATTGATTGTATTGAAAGGAGTCAATGGAAGAGCACACTAGAAGATAAAGAGAGATAAGAGCAGAGAGAGTTTACAAAACTTTGCAAGAATAAAGAACTAGGAGAATGGACATAGCTTGAAGAGATAGGAGGGAGAGATTATATGAGATAAAGATCACAGAGTCATAATGGTAGTACCGAGTGAGATGATCTATTTTTTGTATTTCTTGTTGTCCGAGGAATGCATGTGGTATGCGATATTAATCATGTAACATCTCAATATCCAAAGCCTTCTACATAATAGAGAGTAAGTTCATATAAAAACGTATTAGCAGGTTCTCGCTATAATATTAGTATTGAGAGAAATGGATATGTTAGCTTCCGCACAAGGTCCGAGCTATATCAACTAATAAAAGCTACTTATCTTTACATTATAGTATCTTTACATATAATATCTCTTTGGCCGTCAAATCAGTTTTTATTTTAAAGTCCCAACGATGCTATAATATATATTGTTGTATGGATGTTAGCCATTAACTAGGAAGTTTGAAAGTTTTGAAGAAAGAGTTAAGAGGATGGGAAAAGAGATTTGGAATTAGAGGAAATTATATTTTTGTTTATACCAAGAAACTGTCTCATCGCAAAAGGAGTGGCTGTGAGGATTGATGCCAAATGTCTTTGTGCAATCAATAGCTAAGTTTATTTTATTCTCTTTGAATTCTCACAACCCTACAACCTTATGATACTTTCAGCTTACTCTTAGTCATACTAAATAATTATCTAGAATTTGCACGTCTTCTCATTGTATCACGCTTGAGCCTCATTCTTCAGCTCCTTGCATCAACGCTAGGACACAAGATTAAAGTTATGCATTACGCATCGCTCTAATATTATAAATTCACTACGTTACGTAAAGTGTACTGACGTTAAAGCACCTCACTCTCTCTCCTTCTACTAAATTGTTTTTGATTTTTACTCGATTATGAATTAATGTTGGACTCTGGAACATGTATACTAAGTCTGTCAACACACGCTCTTTTAGGGAAGTTATTATAAAGTTTCATGATATCTGTCATGAAACTGTAGTATTCATATAGTTAGTCGATATTTGAATTCTATAGCTATGAGAAGATAAAGACAAGAGTGAAATGAGATGTACTATAATGCTCAACTGCACCTCCAATTTCCATATTTTGCAGAGACGTAATTAACCTAATTGTGGCTGTAGTCTACTCCAACATGCCTGAAAGATTTGATTAATTACAAATGATGTCTGGGCATGCTAGAGTATTTAAGGTGCTTGAAAGAAAAGATGTATCTATTACCTATTCCTACCGGAGTTCATAAGCTCATCCATACTTTTAACATAATAAGTATCATTACTTAGCGGTATTAATTGTAGCTTTGAGCAATTAACATAACCATATAATATATGTTTCGTTAGCATTAAGCTATGAAAAGTGATGAGTTAATATATATCCATACTAAGATCTACTTGACGTTTATCTTGCAATATAAATAATTAATGTGTATATATATGCTTAGTTTTGCTAAATAATGATACTTATTGATAATAGATGATGGGATTTTCGCAAGGTTGTAATATCATAAAAAACCATATAACTACTCTCTCACTTTCTATACCGCAATGAGATCATGTATATTTTAACGCATTATATCTGTGGTCAAGTAAAAAAATTTAAATATAACAAAATACCGAGAGTAGGGGCGACGTTGACTTTCTTGAGAGACTGGGGTTCCAGTGTCCAATAAACTTCTGACCTGCCTAGCCTCTGCTTAACGTTAAACGTCTCTCATACCTTCGTTCTCCTCAATTTTCTCTCTCTCCGGCTCTAAATCCACAAAGCACCTCCCCTAGGGTGGTCATCGTCCATTTCACTTTCCGGCTAATCTCTTCATCTCAATCTATCCAATTTGGCTACGTCAAAAATATATGATACCTATTACTTCTTCTCTTAATATTCTCTCTCTTCATATATATTATCACTAACTCTTCAATCGAGAACGATTTTGCTTATCTCTATTCTCTATAGTGATTATTACTAATTACTATATATTATATATATACGTCTCTCATATATTATCGTATATATTAAGTATAATATATATATTAATATAATATATACATATTCAATACCCAAACCATCGACACATGGCCTTATAAATACCTAAGGTATGTCCTACATGCAATTCCACATTAATAACTCACTGTAACTAAACACCTCGCTCCATTTTGGCTTGGTCTCTAAATTATATTCATTAATTCTTCAGTCTCAAACTCACCATCGATATCTAGTCTCCCCTACTCTCCATCTCGTCCTTTTTCTTGAACTCTCATCTGCTTCTCTCTTATTCTCTCTGTCTCAGTCACCCAGTCTCTCCCAATCTCCTTCCCTTCTGCTGCGTCATATCTGCCAGTAAATATTTCAAGTAATAATAAGGGTCTTCATTTTCTTAAAAGGTTTAGACTCCCTTGAATGGATAACATCTATTACTAGGTGGCTTATAAATAGAATAGAATAATGCGTTAATCTATTCAATTAGTACTTATTCTCGTAAACATTCGGAAAAATTTTCAACTGGTAACTTGGTATGATGGGAGCTGACCTCTCTATTATGTATTTAGGCTTCTTAATTTTGCTTTATATCTTCACCTGATATATTCCATTTATGTCTGTTACGACTCTTAATAATGGATGTTTGGACCAGTTCTTAAATTATTTCATAAAAACTCTGGATCATATAACCAAATTACCAGTTAAATTCAAATAATTTTAATATATTACTTACAGCCCTCCATCTTCTCCTATACAGTCGAGTGTGATTTTGATGTTGGTATCTGTGATTGCTAGTCGACTCTCAATGCAGTAGTAGGTTAGCTAGTAAAAATATATAATTCTCTGGGATAGCACCGCGTGCTTTTCATGTCCTCCTCTCTTTTGGTCATGAGAAATTTTCGCTAATGGTGCTCTGTTTCCCTTAGTCATTTAGTTTATACAACACTTCTTGTTACCCTACTTAACTTCAGCTCTCCTCAGATCAGCCTTACCCTCAAGGAAGCCCAGAAAATGGTCCTTGGTTCAGGAGGGGTAAAGTATATTAAGATTGAGAACACGCACACTACCGCCACCATCTTGCCCGCATGACCCTCGGCTGCCATTCCCTTCTGGGTCGAGAGTGCACATATAGTGTAGCTTAAATATGCTATGCAATAATTATTAATTACTAAGTTACAGCGAAAAGAAGAAAAACATTTCTACAATAAGAAGATAATCACAGAACAGAGACAATATGGACTAGAGACGAAAATGAGATAGAGGAAGACACATACACGCCGGAACGAGCCCTGAGCGACGTTGAGTAACCATCTATATGGCAAGTCGTCACGTGTTACAGCACTAAACTCCAAATACGAAAGAGCGCAAGAGTTGCAAAAGCTGCCTTTTATTTTACTATAATTTTAATTTTTTTTTCTCTAAATGTGTGGAAGCAGCAATATGAACTCTGCTTTAGCTAAAAAGATATTGAAGAGAGGTGGAGGGAGAAATCGAAGAGAGGAAGAGCACGAGGCCTGATAACTCCCTGGAGTAGCAGTGGGGTCTTCCTTGGGACTAACATTTTCAAACTACTTTATGAACCACATAGGAGATTCTGTTGGGGCGATAAAATTCACTTGTTAGTTAATATCACGAAAATAAGTTAGAAAACGAAATGAGGGTCATTAGAGCTTTGACGATAGGAACGTCAGGGTCAGTTTACATTAGTCTCTTATCGCATTAAAATCAATCCGCTCTAAGGAAGGGACGGGTGGTACTTACCTGGAATCCCACCTCTAGAAAATGTAAGAGAGAAAAATACCGATATACTACTCTCGGAATTTGACATAGGTCGGAGATAATATAGAAGCCTTATTATCGGATTGACTTAGCTTATAAAACATGGTCAAGGTATGACTAGAGTATATAATAAATATAATCTTACCTACGACATAAAAATTTCACATAATTACTGAACATAGATAAAATCCAGTCATTATCTTTAGTGGCCATATACCTTTAGTGCTTGCTGTGATATGAAGCTCATTAATTCACTAGAGCATATAACGTTGTTCTTAATTTTTTTCTTTCCACCTAAAATTTCCTAATAAATGTTGTCGTTTTGTATGCTTATTATGGGGCGGGAAAACGCCAGAACAATGATCTGAAGAAGAAAGGGAAGTTGTGGGTGGTGTTTTTTGGGGAGTGCGATATGAAGTAATTTTATAAAGGAATGGAGTTGTTAATCTATTAAGAAGGCCGGTGGAATCACCTCTTACCAGAGAGAAAATACCTCGGCGAATCTCAAAGTATTCAGCTAAGATAATTCGCAATCCGCGACAAGCTGATAAAAAGGTGTAGTAATACCTATATGAAGACGTCGTACAAGAGGGAAGTAGCAATTTTGAATATAGAATATGTGGAGAAGAATGGAGAAGTTAGTCAGCCATCAATACACGCAATCATACCTAATAGAGAGTTCGGTAGACATGTTCAGGGCCACTAACTATCGGAGATTCATAACTCACTTTTCACTGTAATACAGGTTTTATATCATATGAACTTAATCTCTCATCTGGGCCATCTAAATAGAATTTCCAATGCACAGTAAAGTGGCGAGCATTTTAAATTTACACCTGATGTTATCTACAAGTAGTTTAAAGTCTTTAATGCGGTTACTCATATATTTCGATGCCTGTTTATTAAGCAAACACCCAACTAAGGACCCCTGTCACTAGCGAGTCGATGCAGATCTTAATAAATTCAAAATGTATGTACAGGGTAGTAGATTGGTATCCTCTGAGCATTAGCGCGTTAAACTTAAATCTAATTTACTGTGTACTATTCATTCTCACTTAATTATATATACTATCTAGAATTATTCATTTCCAGTTTGCATAAACTTTCCTATTGCATATTCTAGATCGCACAACCTATTTTCACTCTAATGCATGAATGCTGCTTTATTATGTTTCCTATGTCAAATTTATTAATTATTAATTTAAGTTGCTTTTATTCTATCTTCCCATGTTGTTTCATGCAGCTTATACATGATTCAATATTAATTACTATCTCTATTATTTATCTATTATATCTATTAACACACTACAAATGCACTCATTAACGTACATCACTATTTGCATATCTAGGTATTATCTTATCTTGCAATACACGTCGCAGGAAGAGCCAAATCTCGATCCCATTTAGGGTTTTTTTTTTTTTTCAATTCCAAATAAGTTAATTTGTCATTAAATCATGAGAAGCGTGTCTTTGCTCTAAGTCTTGATCGTTTTGTATCCATCCATAGGCATATGTCTATGTCTCTTCACATTAAGTCTCTATTTATAACGACCCAAGAAACCTACTTCTTACTTCGTCTATGTGGTGAGTCAAGGTTTGGCTCGTGGCTCGCATAGAGTCCAATATCTCATATTTATGGGTCAATGTCATTCTAATTAAATTATCTTCAGTAGTATCATCTCTTGATAATTAGAATCAAGTATTATTTCTTTTAGTTTTATTTATTAGCATTTATGATAATAATTTATTATTCTCTAATTAAAATCTCACTTTATAATGATCAGCTAAGTTTTATTATCATATGTTTAGAGTAGTGTAGATGATAAGCATAAGTGAAACCCAGGAACCTAGCAGATAAAGCGTAGATCTGTTTTTCTCAGCATTCGTGCTCTGATTTCTTAATTTATTAGTTCCGTCCTATGTTTTCTTTGAGTATGCTCGATGGACTGTGTTGTTCTTTAAGAGGTGACATGCATAGCTGTTAGTGTTGACTCAATATACCTTGCAATAATGTTAAACTATCAAAACTCAGCATAGAGACTCACATAATGTATGTTGAAAATGTTTAGATACGCTTTCATCCACCAACTGAAGACTTATGAGCTCACCGTCCTGATTATGCCCGCTTTATAAAATCAAATGCAGTAAGGTTTAGACACTTACTGTGAGCACTAAAACAATATCTCTTTGAGACATTTGTCCATACGCTTTTTTGGAATTTACTTGCATGTAATTTAACCTTATAATAATGAAAGATCGAAAACGCGCTGATGCACAGCTGTCAGACTCATAAAACCTGAGTTTTGAAGCTCATTATAATAAACTAAGTCTCATATATACCTTTTTTCATTTGGTATATAGTAGGTCAATAAGTGATTTGGTAACTTCGTCTCGTAGATGCATCCATCGAATAACGGCCTACTTGTAAATGCTCACTCAAAGACTATACACATCATTATGTTATATTGTAGAAAGTAAGAATTAAATAATTATTAAAAGGAAGTTAATTTATGTCTTATATATGTCCTGCAATAACTGATTTCCCCATTAAAGGAGTGGAATATGTAATCTTACTGTCTGAATAGTGTAGTGACAGTTACCTTAGCACATGAGCTATAATTAGTATCTTAATTGTGACCTAAGTTATATATTCTACTGACTTTGAATCTGAGGAGGCACCAATAGGAGCGTAGTAATGGCATTTATTGATAGGCGAGAAGGGGGGCGGTTTTTAGTTCAACAGTAAAGACAATTATGTAAGGACGAGTAGAATTATGTATATTAGTACTAAAATACTTATTATATATGACATGATAGTGTGGCACTATAGTTATTATATTATACTTAAAAAATATATATATTTACTTTTCCTTTTATAGTGATATATATATAATATTTATGTATTTAACTACTATGTATTAAGTTATTGACAAAGTTACCTCTAATAGGGTTCAATTTAGTGGATTTAACATTAGCAAGTTGGTGATTGGTCATCTATATACTTATTGTGAATGTATGATAACTGAGGAAGTTCTCATATTAGGTCACTACAATGATGATATCTTTACTTATATATATAGGCTCTTATATATATTGATTTCTAAACATGTTTACTATACTTCTTCACGAACAATACCCCGGAAGTTCTTTATACTATATATATATAAAAATGACATCATAGTTTCACATTAATATTTCCATATTACTATAGTATATATATCATAGTATAGTTTCATATTGCATATTACAATATATCATATTATATCATACATATAGAATTAATTGACATATTGTACGTTATAGTTAGTAGAATCTATATTATTTCCCTAGAGATTACTTATATCTAATTTTTCTCTTACCAGCTATAAGAACTCTTCCTAGTTCTCCTTATATATATATCTCATATTCTTCTCTCTCTTCATCTCTCTACTCAGTCGGGCGTAGCCATGGGGAGGCTGTGGTCGCTCGGTCCTGCATTAGCTTCCTCCCCCGAAAATTAATTCGTCACATCGTGAATATTTTTTCATGCCAGAAACAAACTCATTTCAAATACTCTCATTCATTCTTTCTCTCTCTCCTCTCATCTTGTCAATCCCTCTCTCTTTCTTTGACTAATTATATTTTGTCACATAATTGTTTCTATATATATACATCCTACTTACTCTACTATCTCTCTCTGACTGTTCATAGATACAGTCCCACTATATTAATTTTCTATTTATAATATATATAAAACTTCTATGATAGCTTTTAGGGGTGTATTTCTATAAGGCATGATACTATTCATATTTATTATATATATCTACTATATATATCTTATCATATCATATAATTAGAATATATATATATATATATATATATATATATATATATATATATATATATATATATATGTCATTAATATAAATTTGAAATCTTTCATATAAAATTACTAAGGTTCTTACCTTTTTTATAGGGTTGCATTCATCTATACTTGTTAGGGATGTATATATGCGAGGTTCCACTTACAAATAAAAGCGATAATACATAATACTATACTGAAGGATAAAATTTGATAGCTCGTTATTCGGAAAAATAAATTGAATCATAGAAAAACAACTGGATCACCTCAAAATAAGAAATTGTGTAAATTGCGGAAAATAAGTAAATTGTACCTAATAATTGAAAGCTAATACCTCGTATTACTGATGAGACCTTAGTCTCAAGGCTTCTCTTGCCCATTAATTTGGCTTCAGTGATCATCTGGACTGTAATCTGGGATTATCCATAACGCCAGCTGATAAATATGGACGAACTGTAGTAGCATACGCTCTCTCTTCTATCGGTTTCGACGCACGATGAGAAGTGTTTCTCTCGAGATAGAACAACTAAGACATCATCCTATTCCGTCTCCATCAAATTTAAACTTAATAATTCTACAGAGTGCGATGTAAACACTCCATCAAGAATGAATCCACTCACTTCACGATTCGATTAGTACGCAATTTGAATACGCAATACGGATAAATGCTGCGCATTATGTATAAGTTAATAATCAACAATACTCTTTTTCAGACCGTATCTTTGAAGCCTCGATGAAATCAGTGGATGTATCATTATGTCCCCAACAAACAGTCACTATGTTTCACATGCTATACTTTGTTGTAATATCAGTGTATTCACACGCGATTATTGATGATCACTGTGTAAGGGGGTTCTTATTCTTTCCCAATTTTATTGATCAATATCTCAGTGATAAGAGCAATGGCAAAATGCATTTGCCTGAAACTCGGCTATCTAGGTTTTTAAAAAACCTTGGGAATAGAGAATTTAAGCAGAGACTAGCAAGGATATCTGATGGATGCTTCTTTTATACACTATGAGTAGGGGGAATGTTAGAGGGCCGACTGGGAACGATTGTCAATCTGTACTCACTTCAGTGCGCGGGTGGGAAATGAATGTATCCTTAAGCTCTATAAGCTAACTCACTCTTTCGTGAGGGACTTTCGGCATCTATTTGATATTTAAAAATCAAATAGTCTTTCAGACTCTACTTCTAAACAATTATTCAGGTAATTCGAAACAGTCTTAGGATATATGGAGCATCTCTGAAATTAATATGCACTTTTATTTTCGATAATCATGTTTTTTACGATTATCAAAAACTATTCTGGAAAGATTAAAATATAAATAGGTTTATTCTATGTAACCATAATAACTAAAGAGGTAAATCAAAATAAGATGTACGAGTAACCAGATGGTTTGATGATACAGGCATGCAAGCTTGGTTTTCCTTCTTACAAGAGACTCTCTGAGCCAATACTTGCGTCAACTGAAAGAAATAAAGAAAGAAATGGTGAATTATCACTGAAAGCTACTTCGTTGTTAAATTCAATCAGCAATTTGAATTTATTATATAACCTTATAACGTTTTAGTAAATTTTCTTGGAATAACTACCACCTTGTCAATAACAGTTACAGAGTGTCATTTTGACATTGTCAGTGCAATAAACTTAGTGAAGAGACATTATTCAACTTCTCGAACAAGATAGACAAAATGCAGACACAGAGTTTAAGGGAGGGTTCAATGTTGGAGATTTTTTAGCTCTTTTTAGCCCCTTTTTTGGAAATGGCCATAAAATTCTTAATTTCAGAAATCGAATTCTTGTACATTTCAGTGGTAATTTTAACATAAATAACATGCATCATCCCGCCAGTGTTATTATATTTGGTATATTATTTTTATTATTATTTTTTTTCAATGTTATTTAAATCCATTAAGTAGACGTCATTTATTCTTCGGCTGTGTTTTCCGGGATGTGCGTATGTTTCATTTGTTCTTTGGCATAGGTATTACTTTTCATTTTATCTATGGTTATAGTTCTTTCACGAAATGATAATAAATATTTTATATTGAATTCCATTTATTTTCGTATAAAATCTTCTATCCCTACCACTTTTTGTACTTTTCTCACACTTGATAAATGCTTCATTGATACTGGACAGGGACGAATATATTACATTCTATCTACGAAATGGTTGGATATATTCGCCAACAAATAAATTGTCAGAGGAGTATGTTTTTAAACTATGATCTTTATTGAAAAATTTCGGAGTCTAGGACTTCGCGAAGCCCTGTTTAAAGACTTTTAAACTGAACTTTTTATTATTTTTTTCATATTGCTCGAAGGTGCGAGCTTATTATAAGTACATAAGATAGAGGTAAAAACCACTACTTTACAATTTTGTGCGTATAGACAACACTTGGGATTTTGGGCAGGCTATGAAAGATACTCTCAAAAGTGTATTAAATCGCTTTAAGAGAGCATGTCAATTTGTCGATGGAAAAATGTATGAAGTTGATACGAAAAATGTCAAAAAAAATTTAGGTTCGGAAAATGAAAACGCCCAGATACACATGAATAACAAATCTAGCAGAAAACAGAAAATGAAAGAATATATTAATGAGGTTTAAGTATTTGTAAGAATATTGGGACAATTGCAAGAAATCGTGTTTTAGCTCTCTCGGGGGGTCTGGTATATGTAAATTTTTTGCAATGTCGGATCCATTTTCAATATTTGTTTTGGGACCTAACTTTCCTGCAAAAGATGCAAATCCCTGAAAAAAGCATCACTCTTTTATACCAAGAGAGAACTCGGCATAATTGAAAGTGAGCCATGCTAGGACCGCTTTCTAAAACTTTTAAAGTCACGAATAATCACTATAATATATGTGATGTAGATGGTGTTCTACATGGACGAGGTCGTATATGCAACGCAATTCTTGCATAGATCATTAATTAAAAATATATGAAAAGAACACCTCAAAAAACCTAAAAACACAATAAAAAAGATCGATATTCGATGCATTTGTGATGCTAAGAAATGTGGATACAAAGGAAGAGAAGGTTAGTTATTTTGCTAATATTACATTGCTTACTTATAACTTCTTCTATTTACATTAATTGAAAATAATCAATCCTAGACAGTCATTACGACTCAATAACGTTTATTCCAAACATCATATACATAATAATAATAATCAGATCAAAAAAATACATGATAAAGAAAAGCAATCATTTTCGACATATTAATAGTATAGTCGATACTGAAAAATCGTATATTACCGTGAGTCAATATGTTAGATAGAATGGATTCGCTTACAAAAGTGTATCTTGCTTTAACTTGCTCATTATATCATCGAGATCTCAGCAGAAGTCCAGCAATAGACAGGATAATTATATTTTGCAATCACTCTCAAAAAGGCAAATGATAATAAACTCTAGAAAATTAAAAGTTCAAAGTAATATAATAAACGAAAAATTAGGCTCAGAGATTAAGTATCTTATGTAGAATTATTTATTAAATAATTATAGTAAAAATAATATATAATTATTATATAAAATAATAATAATATAATATATATAATAATAATAGGTAATTTTTTAATTTTTTATTTTAATAAATATCATAACTTAAATATATAATGCAGGGTTAGGAAACACATGTGGGCCTATTAAACAATACGTATAAATATATATATATAATTAATAATATTATAAATTATAATAATATAATATTAAATAAAATATATATATAATAAATATAATAATTATTATTAAAATAAATTTAATATTAATTTTTATCAAGATATAAAATGATAAGAGAACTCAATAAAGAAAACTAATTAAATATTAAATAATAATATTAAATACTTAGTTAATATAATATATATTAATTAAATAATAATAATAATATAATATAATATAAAATTTTACAATATTATATTATATTTATATAAAAATCTTTTACAAAGTATATTGGAGATATATATTTTTATCTATAAATACATTAAATATATTATTAATATATATATATTATATATTATAACTATATTTATATATTAAGAAATAACATAATATATATTAATTATAAAATTATAATATATATATATATATATATATAATTAATAATATATAATATAGTATAATATTATATTATTATATAATATATATATATATATCTTATAATAATATATATATTATAATATATTAATATATATAATACATATTTGATAAATACACTATTTAGTTGGTTTATAATCATCTTAATCAAGTATGAACATGTAAATTTGCTGAGTTATAAAAGTAGAGTTGAACAAGTGATAATGAACCGATATATAATTATTAACATAATTATATATCACTAACATTAATAATACTATATGGTCTACATATATGATTATTATTAGATTAATGTATAATATATTAGTAATTGAAATCTATATATATTATATTGTTTATAGCTCAGTACAGCTAAGAAAATCATATACAGTGAAAAATATCGTAAAGTTGTAATATTACATTAACACTTTTTTTTTCATATTTTTTTTTTTTTTTATTAATTCTAAAGTAAAGCAATTTATTATAACAGATTATAACCAATACTAACTACTAATTTATTAATATGAAATACATAATAATAATAGAATAATAATAATAATTAATATAATTATATATATAATCTATCTATTAAAATATAATAATAATATATTAAATATATATTATAATGTTTATATTTAATTATAAGTTGTATTATTATAAATTTCATTTAATAATATTAAACTAATTTCCTTTTCACATAAATGAAAGTTAAAATGTCTCTTGAAAAATAGACTCCGAGGATTTCTTCAGGGATTATTAGATTGACTTCCTCGATCATATGTAATAAGAGAATATTGCCTTATATATATAATATACTATACTCATCTTTGAGAGATAGCGGATGAAATCCTTTTCTCACTATTCTGATAACCCAACCTTCTGGCACAAATTACTCTTCTTCTTATGGTATTATTGTATTGGTTGATAATATATATGTATATATATATAGGACATGCTCTAGTTTTTATGTCTATATGTTCAATATATCTCTCCTCAACTATGTATATATATATTATAATATATTAAGAGCCATAGATTGAATAATATTAGATACATTATCACTTTATGATGACAGTGTTAGTTTATAAGAATGTCTTTGAGTTAAGTTTTATTATATTTATATAATATCGTAGGCTAGAGTTACTCTTGTTGATATCAATTTCCCTAATTTAGCCGAGGGAATAAAATGTACAAGCACTATTTTAGAATATCGTACGGAAGTTTATGAAATGAACCTATTGCTGAGATACCTCTTCCGTATAGTATCAATAATTTGAACAATTGTGCATCCCAAGCTGAAAAAGTTAACATTCATATCGAATTCATTATTAACGCTATACTAAGCTTTTGGCGAAAGTCTAGCGGCGACTCTCTCCATCGTCCGGATAATATAGAATATTTCCAGGAACATAACTTGGGCATGATGATAATTACCATCGGAAAGTATTATTGTTTGCTAGTAATAGACCACTGAATCATTACAAAAACAATTGTTGTATATATAACATATATTTTAAATAAACGGCTTGTGATAAAGGCTTTGAAAGTTCTTGATTTCTAAATGATTAGAAAGTAGTCACCACTAATATCAATTATAATTGAAAATATTCACAACATATTTTGGTATTGTAACTCATTAATTCTTCTATATTAAGTAAAGCACTGTATCTCAATACTCACGTATCCACTACAATTGTAGCTTTAATATATATTACTAGTAGCAAATACATGATATCAGATCGCGAGGAATAATTATTCTATAGAGCAATACAAAGTCGTTGGCCGCACCTAATGGGTGTTCGACTAGTGGATCTGTCCTCTGTATATAGAAAGGCATTCAAACCGTTCTAGGGATAAGTGTCGTGTCTTTTGACGAGACCAGTTCATTCTTGATTTCAAAGAATCGAAAATCTTACTCTTCCTAGTGGCTTTTTATGTTACTTTGTCAAATTCTCTACAAGTATTTTTCATCTGGGTCTACACTATATACTGATTAGAAACAAAACACCTTAACTTTTTTTCGCTATCTTACTAATCATATTATTAATTATCGGTAGAATACTTTGTAAAGAAGAAGGCTTAATATACTCTTTAGAAGAATGATTAGGAGATTTGAGTTAATCAATTCTTTTATAATAAATGAAGTATATATATTATTATCAATTTATAATTATTATCTATAATGAGCACTTGACGCACTCTCGCTAGTTTAATTCGGTAGGATTTCTTCTATATCATCGTAGGACAATTCTCTAGAGAGAGATTTTAATTATTGCTCATGGCGGTCAACGCAACCAGGAAAGATCACAAATTTTAAGCGGGAGATTAATCTTGGGGTGTCAGAAGTATAAGCTATTTGAAAAAATACCTTGTACCGAAAATTACAAACTATTTATACGTTTTAGTTTAATTTAGTAAATTTGATTATATCTAACTCTATCTAATTATATATCTGAATAAATCTTTTTTAAGTATATTTCTACTTAATATAAACCTAAAGTGAACTATATTGACTGACTACATAGACACTTCATAATGTAACCAAACTTATTCTTCTTATTTACTCTAGCACATCCAACACTTTGATCTCTTTCATAATCTACATTCCTCCTTTCAGTTGTCTACCAACTATTCCTACCACTTGTCTTCTTGCCTAAACCTTCATACACATTTATTAACCCATCCTTGAACGTTTTAAACTCCCATACGACTCCTTTCCACAATACGCCAATACCATTTGTCTCGGATTTGTATCTATACTCACTCCTTCCAATAGATGCACGCATCTCATATCCTCACCTAAATCAATTCTACCAGCCATTTTACACTTTCTCTCCATTAGCTCATATCTGTTCACGTACTCTCTCATACTTTCATTCTCTTCTCTTTTAATATAAAAATACTCTAATATTCTGTCGTATCTCTGTTTTTGCTTTCCGTATCTTTTATCCAATTCATCTAACACCTTTTTCACTCTTTCTTCCTTTCCCAAATCAATATTACACACCTCTTCAAATACTCTTTCTCCCAGACTCAATAAAATCTCACCACCAGGACATTCATATTCCTTTCCATACAACTTATACCAGCATTCTACCCTTCTTTTCCACATTTTAAACTCATTTACAACGGCACCATCACCTTTAAATTCAGGACACATCCTCCTTGTTTTCCTCTCATCTGAATTACCCCCACCACCAGTTACTATGTCTTCCTTCCCATAATGAATATAGCCCAATCAAAAAACAATGCAAAAAAATACAAAAAAAAATAAAAAAACGAAGCCTACAGAGCGTGCCTAACAACGCTCTGCTACCACTAAAAAAATTCTATCTAAGCTAACACAATACAATGAAGAAACAAGAAAACCAAAACTCACCTCCAATAGAGAGTCCTTTGACACAAAATTTAGAGGGACACTGAACAAGTAAAAAGTCTGTACGCGTCGGAACCCAATCCCATTCGATATTAACAAGGGCACAAACCCGCCCGTGGCTCCCTCACAATTTGAACACTTGGGAATAAGGAATAACGACCCCGGTTACCCTTTCAACCGAGCACAACAAATAACAATGATCTGAATTATATAAAAACGAACTGAAGGGTCACAATCGGGTATCATAAATATTTAATCAATTACCAAATAAAAAAGAAGTACATTAATACACAAATTCCCAAAATATAAAAAAACAGATAGTAACTTAATCCATTTTCGTTTTTGCATTTGTGCTAAAAAAAATGCTCAAGTTTGCGTTCGTTTTCGTCAACATTAGCGCAAAATCGTAAAAAATGCTCACCAAACGTAAAGAATTTCCCTAATTCTGTGTAATATAAAATAAAATTCTGTATAAAATAGCAACCTTACAGAATTAAGGAAATTCCCTTACGTTTGATGAATGAATCGAACGCAAACTCGAGCTAAGTTTTTTTAGCACAAATCCAAAAACGAAAACGGCTTAAGTTTAAACATAGAAGAAGAAAGCGAAGTGCAGGTGTTCGACATGCGCAAGGGTGCAAACAGCTAACGACCCGTGAGACTGAATAGACCAACTCACCTAAAAAACAAAAAACAAAAAAAAGCAAAAAACATAATAAACAATCAATATATTTATTTATTTACGGTATTTATATTTTTGAGTAAAATGAGGGGAAATAACTGTGTATCATTGATAGCAATTTAAAAATAAAAAAGATGTTATTTTATATATAAAAATAATAATTCTTCTCGCTCTCTTAATAGCAAAATTTTTTAGCGATGATAAACTTTTATTAAGCGAGTTCTGTTTCTGTTATAGTCTTTCATCTCCTGTAGAACTGAAAGTATTTGTGAACCTTTTCATAGCAGAGAAATATCTTTCTGAAGTGCATGTTGTGAGTGAGATAGATGCTATAATCCTTAACAATCCAAATGTGATTGTACAGATGATGAAATTTATTTACCAAATTCGTAAAATTTTTTAACAGATATCGATGGAATGAGTGACTTTACAAAGTTTTAGTAAGTAATAAGTATGGATCTATGACTGACGAACTTGCTCTCAAACTGGTTTGAAAAATCATCAGGAAAAAGAATTATAATTGCTTTATTTCTTTATGATTCTGAGACACGTCATTAGCATTTCTTCATTAACAGAGATCAAGAGTTCTTTGCACATTAGCATTTCTTCATTAACAGAGAAAGAGTTCTATTTCGACTTCCAAAAAGCTTGAAAATTTTCATATTTGTTTATCCCAAAATCTATCAAAAAAAGCATCACATTTTAAAAGCAATTTCTGTACTAGTGATGAAGACTTCAATGTAGTACATAATGGAAGAGTAATGGAGAATAAAGTTGATGTCATAATTAAGCTATAATAACCAATTAGTAATAATGACAGGTAAAGACATAATGGAAGGATGAAGGAGAACAGGTTGATGTCATAATTAAATTTTCCAATAATAATGGAGACTTCAATGTAGTGCATAATGGAAGAGTGATGGAGAATAAAGTTGATGTGTAATTAAGCTATAATAACCAATTAGTGATGGAGACTTCAATGTAGTACGCAATGGAAGAGTGATGGAGAATAAAGTTGATGTCATAATTAAATATAATAACCAATTATTTTTGGAGACTTCAATGTAGTACATAATGGAAGAGTGATGAAGAATAAAGTTGATGTCAAATTAAGCTAATAACCAATTAGTGATGGAGACTTCAATGTAGTACATAATGGAAGAGTAATGGAGAATAAAGTTGATGTCATAATTAAGCTATAATAACCAATTAGTGATGGAGACTTCAATGTAGTACATAATGGAAGAGTGATGAAGAATAAAGTTGATGTCAAATTAAGCTAATAACCAATTAGTGATGGAGACTTCAATGTAGTACATAATGGAAGAGTGATGAAGAATAAAGTTGATGTCAAATTAAGCTAATAACCAATTAGTGATGGAGACTTCAATGTAGTACATAATGGAAGAGTAATGGAGAATAAAGTTGATGTCATAATTAAGCTAATAACCAATTCGCTCGTATAATTCCAGATGTAGCAAATGATTTTAGGCTTTTGTAGGTTCAATAATTAAATTCATCTCAATATATATATATATATATATATATATATATATATATATCTATATATGCTCTGCTCCTCTCTCTCTC
>JABUQX010138661.1:0-2500 GCA_015478945.1 Trachelipus rathkii
TCTTCCTTACTATTAACACAATATTTTTTAAATCAGCAATTTGGAATTATGAAAAATATAAATGATAAATACGTACTTCTCACTTGTAATAAATAAAAAAGTTTTTAAAAGATAAACTGTTTGAAGAATTCTTCCCTCCCAAATATAACTCGGGAACTAATCCCTGAAAATGTTTATTTAGTTTAACACCTTAATTTAAAGGAAAAATAATTAGAAGTTATTAGTGTTTAATTGTTGTTAACTTATTTTGATATCATAAATTTTTAAAACTTTAGCTACTAATATTTTCCTCTTATGTATTTGCTATCTAAATGTATAATTAGATGTATTAGCCATATGTTTTATTTAGAGCACATTTTTATTAGAAAAAGCAAAATAACCATAAAAACCATTAATATTTTAAAAAAAACAATGGTAAAAAACCATTGCTTTTTGATTTTAACAAATTTTGTTGGTTTAAACAAAAAAAATCTGGTTTAAACCAAACAACCCTGATATATATATATATATATATATATATATATATATATATATATAATTACATCTATAAAAATATTACATATATATATATATATATATATATATATATATATATATATATATATATATATATATATATATATATATATATATATAGGTTATATATATATATATATATATATATATATATATCATAATCATCATCATCATCATCATCATCATCATCATCATCATCATCATCATCATCATCATTACCCACCTTCTTCCCAATTGACTGGGGTAAGGTGCGCCACATGAACCGGAAACAGAAAAGTAGTGGAAGAATATGACTCGTCGAAAAGAAAGCCCAGTCTTACCGCCCCATTATAGCCTTAAGTGAGAACTCGTCTCAGTCAGAAAAATCCACACTAGGGCTTCATGGTATTGCGACGGACCCCCACTATGGCATTTCGTCAATGTAGGGTTCATCCCTTAGCACAGGTGGGCCACAGCCATGTCCCCTCACAAAAACCCGCCATTCACTTCTATTATGCACCTTTCGCCTTTGCCAAACTCACATTCCTCTCCTTCAGGCAGGGCTGCGGAGCAGAAGCCGGAGCCGGAGCCGGAGATAAAATCTTTGGGGACCTGGAGCCGGAGCTGGAGCCGGAGCAGAAATTTTAAGGGGCCTAGAGCCGAAGGTGGAGTTGGAGCCGCAAAAAAAGACGCTGCTCCAGCTCCGTCAAGTATAAAATTAAGTAATTATTGATTCATTACTACAGGTTATATATATATATATATATATATATGATATAGATATAGAGAAAACTAGACATGTAGATAAAGAGATTATATGTTATATATTATGTTATATATATTATATGTTATATATATATATATATATATATATATATATATTATTATAAGTTGTTATGTTATTATGTAATATTGCTATATTATATATGTTGTTGGTTAAGGTTATTGTTATATATATATATATATACATATATATACATAACTGCAATAGCATATATATATATATATATATATATATATATATATATATATATATATATATATATATATATATATATATATATATAGGGACCAACTGGAGCATGCAGAAAAGCGATTGAAAAAGACAATCTACCATTAAAAGACCTTCAACCTAAAAATCCACTAGAAAAATATACAAAGAATTCCATAAAGCATTAGATGAAATAATGAAAATTGACCGGTAATCAAAGTTAACAGTTAAAGAGGCAATCCATAACTATCCTAAAGTTTTGCAAGATGCGGCTTACACAATTACAGCTTTGTCTCCTATTCAAGTGAATGTTGAGAGCTTAATTTCTGCTTTAAAAATAATAAATTCGGATCCTAAGAACATCGTTAAAGGAGAATTTTATTGAAAAAGTTTTTTTTTTTAAGAAACAATTGTTTTGAATAAATTTATATTACATATGCTCAGGCAGTTCAAAGAGAAATTATTTTAAAATTGAGGAAGAAAAGTGAATTATATATATATATATAGCAGCAGTAGCAGTGAGATATATATATATATATATATATATATATATATATATATATATAAAGTATATATATATATATACATATATATATATATATATATACATACATATATATATGTTATTAAGGTTATTATTATATATATATATACATAAATATATATATATTATTATATATTATATATTATTATTATTATTATATATATATATATATTATTATTATATATATATATATGTTATATATATATATTATGTTATTGCTATTATATATATGTATATATATAAGGTATATATATATATTATGTTATTATATATTATATATATATGAATAGTAAATATATATATTATATATATATAGTTATATTATTATATATATATAGTTATATATATATTATATATATATATATATTACATATTATTATTATATATATATATATATATATATATTATTGTATATTGTTTTAATAAAAAATAGGTTTTGAAAAAAATTACTTTAGGATGAAACATAATTT
>JABUQX010138661.1:10000-12500 GCA_015478945.1 Trachelipus rathkii
ATTTATTTTATCATAGATTTTAAAAATTTAAACTGAATTGTAAAAATTTAACCTAAAATTTTATGAGTCAGAGAAAAATGTAAAAAAACGAGATATGAACTATATATATATATATAGCAGAGTATATAGTATATATATATATATATATATATATATATTATATATATATATATATATATATATATATATATATATATATATATATATATATATATATATATACAGTGGCGTATCCAGGGGGGCCAGGGGGGCCATGGCCCCCCCGAAATTTTTTAGACACTAAAAATTTTTAAGTATCATATCCGTTAATAATATAAAGTGCAGAGGTTAAATTAATTTTATATAATTCGTCGCCGTTAGAAAACAAATCCTCATGTCCTTTGGGGAAGTTTTTACCGAAGAAAGGAAAACGTCATAATTTTATATATAGCATATATATATATGAGCAGTGTTATATATATATAGATATATTCATGTTATATCTATCTATATATATATAAAAAGTTTATATAAATATATATATATATATATATATATATATATATATATATATATATATATATATATATATATATATATATATATATATATATGCTGGTTAAGGTTGCTATATGATATATAGGCAAGGTTATGCGCATATATATATATATATATATATATATAAGGTTATATATATATATAGCAAAGATATAACATGATTAAGGAAAGGTTGGCATATATATATATATATATATATATATATATATATATATATATTATATATATATATATATATATATATATATATATATATATATATATTAGACAAAGAGATGTGTCTTAATTCTCTCTCTTTCAGCATTACTTACTAATGAGATAACATTGTGGTTTGTGTAAAGCTATCGATCTATTGTTTTAAAGGTATAATATCAAGTTGCTAGTGTATAGTTATAGTTTTGCACTTTGTGTTTAACATTTTTGGTTCTTGTTGTTGTTCAACTTAAAAAATAAAATAAAAATATATGAAAAGAAGAACGGATATTAGAGACTTTTTCCACAAAAAAAGTAAGCACTCTAGTAATAAAGATTCCTGTTATTCAAAGAGTGAGGTTGTTGGACTCGAAGAATCAGTTTCTCCTGGAACTTCTGTAACTGCGATAGCAGCTGAAAAATCTCAAGTAGACGATGATATTTTTCCTTCACAAGCGTCTATAAGTCAGTCGCAATAGGAATACAGAAATGATTGTTCATCTCAATGACATTGACAATTTCATAGGTACGGTATTTAGCAATAAGGAAAAAGTAGAAATATTAAAATATCTCTGGAAACCAGATTCAAGATATATATTTCCTGCTCAGGAAGGCAAAGGTCGGGAAAGATATTTTCAAGGAAAGTGGCTTGATGATATTAAGTGGTTAGGTTACTCTGATTAAAACGTTGGGGTTTATTGCTCAAATTGTGTATTGTTTTTTGGAAACAAAAGAAGAAGGTAAAGGAAAACACCAGGAATTGTTTTTTTTTTGTCTCGAGACCATATTCAAACTTAAAGAAAGCCATTGATTGAATCTTTTAAAAAACACGAGGCAACTAAATATCACAAAGAATAGGTAGAAAAGAGATTTGGTGTAGAAAAGCAGGTTCAAAGAAAAATCGAGAGCATCGACAAACAGATTGACAGTCAGAAGAAAAGGGAGGCCGAAGACAGTAGAAAGCGGCTAATTCCAATTGTTGAAACAATTTGATTCTGTGGTAAGCAAAATATATCGTTACGTGGACATCATGACTCAGGTCGAATCGAACTCTCTTGGCCTGTGGGAAACAATGGCAATTTTCGGAGTCTTTTAAAATATCGTGCTAATGCTGGAGACAATGTTCTTTCAGAACATTCAAAAACTAGTGTTAGAAATGCCATGTATACCAGTTCCACAGTCCAAAATGCTCATAATTCAGTCATTTGCGCATCTCATTCAACGTGAAATTGTGCAAAATATAGATAAAAGTAACTTTTTTACTGTCTTAGCCGATGAGACGACCGATGTGTCTCAAAATTTTCGTTGTGTGTGTGTTTCGTTGATATTGATAGTCTTTTACCGTCAAAGATTTTTTGTGTTTCGTCTCAGTAAATGATTTGACGGAATAAGTCTTTGCAAAATTAATTGAAGAAAAGTAACCGGAACTTGGTTTGGATATGAATTATCTGAGTGGATAAGAGTACATAGATGGACAGTTAATATTTAAGTTCGGGGGTCCCTACAAGTCCAATGAAGTTTGTTACAAAGCTATTTATATCACTGCTTTTTGCGTTGCTTAAATTTATGCCTCACAGACGCTTCTAAAGTTCAAAATATTCGAAGTGCAATTGAATAATATCAGAATGTTGTACATTTTTTCTTGTAAGTGCTAAGAAAACAAAAGTGATTGAAGGAAAAATAGAGCTTATTCCTAAGAGTAGCAAAAAGAGATTAAACAAGTTTGCGAAACTCGCAGGAGCCAACGGAATGAATCGGTTTTATTATTTAA
>JABUQX010138661.1:17500-25000 GCA_015478945.1 Trachelipus rathkii
AATAATAATAAAACGCAGAATATCAATATTAAATGTAATCAATGTCATCTCTAGATATCCTAACCATATTTTGTTATACATTTATACATTTATACAATTTCTTAATTGTATCAGATAGATATTACGCAACCAAATGACTGATATATATATATATATATATATAAGAGAAAGAGTAGAAGAGTGAGATTAACAGTCGCAGAACATTTATCTATATACATATATATATAAGTATATATATATATATATATATATATATATATATATATAGAGAGAGAGAGAGAGAGAGAGAGAGAGAGAGAGAGAGAGAGAGAGAGAGAGAGAGAGAGAGAGAGAGAGAGAGAAAATTTAGCCATGCTAAACTAACTTTGAATCTTACTAAGATTTAATTAATATTTATTGAGGTAAAACTTTTATGATAATATAAAATGTGAAACTTACTTTCTCCTCTCCACCAAAACGTAAAAAATATAATTTCCATCAATTTAAAGATGAATTGAAGTGAATAAAGACTCCTTAGATGAGGTCTCTATTTTAATTTTTATAAATGGGTCTTGAAAATATATCTATTTTTTCTTTTTAAATGTTTCCTTAAGTTTAAAAGAACTTTCCACATAACTTATTCACCACATTTCCAAAAGAGTGAAACTTCTACGAGGGTAAATTGAAATGAAATTGTAATGGAAATAAGCTATCCTAAATTGACTATGAGGAATGACCAAGAAGGGAAGATCATTTTTCGTCTCCTTCGTCAGCATGAACTGTGTGACCCACTTGTTGTCCTCCTCATTTCGTTGCAACCAACTTTGACAACTCATTGTTAGGTATGTTGAAAATGGTTTTTTTTTTTCTAATAGTTTTTCTTCCTATTTACAGAGGACTTTTAACATTTGTTTTCATGATTTTTCCTTACAAAAAGAATTAGATTGTGAACCAAAATTTTGTTCCTTCCAAATAAATTTTAAATTCTTATGAAACTTTATATATATGTATATTTTTTTTTGGCTTACTCATTTCACATCTCTTAATTTCTTTTATAGTTTCGAGGCGATAACTGTAAGTCATTACACTTCCTCACTGCTTAAAAACTAAAATTGCTCTTCTCAAGTCGATTCTCTCTGGGAGGTCTTTTCCATCCTCCTCCCCAGAAGGATAGTTCCCAGAAAAAAAAATATTTTCATATAATAATAATAATAATAATAATAATAATAATAATAATAATAATAATAATAATAATAATAATAATAATAATAATAATAATAATAATAATAATAATAATAATAATAATAATAATAATAATAATAATAATAATAATAATAATAAGTAGAAGACTCGGCGAGTAACTGATATAAAGATGAATTTCAGAAAATTACCGTTTCCTCTCTCTGATTATTTTTAATCAATATTATATATAATATAGCAGCAGTATATATATATATATATATATATATATATATATTATATATATATATATATATATATATATATATATATATATCTTATATATTACCCACCTTCTTTCCCCATTGACTGGGGTAATGTGCGCAACATGCACCGGAAACAGAAAAGTTGTAGAAGAATACGACGCAAGTCGAAAAAAAGCCCAACCTTACCGCCTCCATTATATTATACATTTTAATGAGAACTCGTCGCAGTCAGAAAAATCCACCCTAGAGCTTCACGGGACCGCGACAGACACTCACTATTCAATGTAAGGTTCATCCCTTGGGCCAGGTGCTCCCTCACAAAAAAAAACCGGCATTCACTCCTATTTTGCACCTTTCTTCTCGTCTCTGCCAAACTCACATTCCTCTCCTCCAGGCATTCCTTTACTGACTCAATCCACTTTTTCTTCTGTCTCCCAGACGGTCGATTACCAGCACACTCACCACTATATATCCGCTTATCCAACCCACTATCACCCATCCTTTCGACATTACCAAACCATCTCAACGTACTTTCATTTATTCTCTCATTTACTCCTTTCTTCACATCACACAACTCCCTAATGCATTCATTCTTCATTTTACCAATTCTTCTGACACCCAAGAGAAGGAATGGACATCCTTTATAATTACTAAACCATAAGCAGCCTTTATACATAGAAGTACTTTCACAAAATTGTGTACATAAACAAACACACACACGTATATATATATATATATAATATAATAGTATAATTAACAGTATATATATATCATATATATATATATATATATATATATATATATATATATATATATATATATATATATATATATATATATATATATAAACCCACTCACAAAACAATAATCATAGCAATCGACATCAACAAAGCATTTGATGCAGTACCTAAACATAACTTGATCCACAAAATAACAAAATCTAACGTCTCCAACAACCTAAAGAAATGGGTTTCCAATTTTCTATCGGGAAGAACACCACAAATACAAACAAACAATACAAAACTCAGAAGAGTAAACATCAATAACGGAGTACCCAAGGCGCAATACTGTCCCCCACACAATTCAACCTATTCACGGCCGATCTCCCACAGCCACAAACAGAACACACAATCATAACGACTACACACCAGCCACTTCACACCAGAACCTAAACACGGCCACAAACATGACACAACAATACATCAACTGACTTCAAACATAGCTGACAGAAAACAGAATGTCCGCCTCACCAAACAAATTTTCAATTACTTTCATCACCACCGACCGACAACTTGGCACCACACGCCCCCAAGTCTACTTAAACAACATTGCCATACCACCTAACAAAACTCCCAAAATCCTTGGATTAACGCTAGACACTCATCTCACCTTCACAAAACACCCAGACAACATAATTTCATCTGCAAACAAGAAACTGAGCATGTTAAGAACCATCGCTGGCACAGACTTTGTAAACAATAAACAAACACCCACCACCATATATAAACAGTACATTCGTCCGTCTTTAAACTACGCTTCTCCAACTTGGCACCCACTACTGACAAAAACAGCATAAAAAACTCCAAACGACACAAAACAAAGCACTGAGAATCATAACAGTAAACATATAACAACAACAACAACACCTACCCGAAGAAGACAAAATTTCCATAACACTCCACCTAGATAGGCACACAATTCTCTACCAAAACCCAAACACCCAACACCCCACCCACCACAGACTCAAACAACCTCCTTCTTCACTAGCTCTATATTGCAAACAAATTCCTGAACAATATTCCACCTCCATCAAACAACACAACATACACCAAACATATCCACACGACACTAACAGAAAAACTACTTAAGAGGCGTAGACCACCACAAAAACATTTTAAAGCAACGCCCACCAGAAATGACAGAATTCCACTCACTACCAAGAACACCAAAAACCAGTCAGTCATCCTTGGTCAAGTTAAGATGCGGCCACCACCCAAACTTACATCATTACAAACACAGATTCAAACTCAACCAAACCACTCACAAACATCTGCCAAAAATGTAACCCGGTCCAGTAGGGCACATCTCACTTTTTTTTCTCTCTCCTGTCAATCTAACTCTCAACCCAGAACAATCTGGAACCTTTCATCCCTGGAGAATCTCTGGAGAAGACCGGAGGGGTCGGCGGGGTACCTGGACACGGTGTGGCCCCTCCCATGATGGGATGGTCAGGGGGGAAGATATAGGTATATATATATAATATATATTATATATATTATATATATATATATATATATATATATAATATATATATATATATAATATATATATATAGAGCGAATACACTATATATATAGTGTGTTATATATATAGTATATATATTATATTATATATATATATAATATAGTATTATATATATATATAAATATATATATATATTATATATATATATATATATATATATATATATATATATATATATATATATATATGTTTGTGTGTATAATTTTGTGAAAGTGCTTCTATATAGAAAGGCTGCTTATGCTTTAGTAATTATAAAGGATGTCCATTCCTCTGAAATAACAGTGATGGATTGAATGAGTTTAAAAGTCTTTAGACAATTACCATTACAAAGAAGGCTTCGGAAAACGTTTATTTCTTTTTAATTGAACACGATTGTCATTATTACGAAGAAAAAATACAACAAAATATATTTAAATGCAACCCTTCTTTTCCAGTTATCAGTTTCGGATTTTCGTGACATGAAATATTGATTAAATATCGATTATATATATATATATATATATATATATATATATATATATATATATATATATATATATATATATATATATATTATATATATATATATATATAATATATATATATATATATATATATATATATATATATATATATACTTTTCCTACTTAATGCTTTTAGTTTTTAATATTTTTCTTGTTTAATTTTCTTTTAATTTATTGGAGAAAAGCATTCTAATTTCCATTAGACGTAACTAATGCTGTTGGGATAATCCAGCCTAGCGCAAGAATTTTTTCGTATTACAAATGCAATATGGGGACCATAAATTTTTAAATAACCATTATCACTTTAAGAAGTAAGTCAGTCATAAACGCCCTTTAGGAAGTTAAAATACCATCACATTTACATGAAGATATTGCTTTAACTCTGCGAATATCTTTTGTGAGAGTAGATGGCATAGGAACGAAGAAGATGAAAATAATCTTTGAGGGTTTTCTAGAAAAAGGAGATTTTGCGATACAATTACATAAAGTCGAGAGAAGTGATATCAATGGAAAATTTTTCTGTCTTCTAGGCGATATGTTTAATTGGTGCGTCCCAACAGAATCATAAGATGGTAACTTATCGATTGATTACCATGGGATGATAAAATCCGCTTGTCTATCGTATATAGGTTAACGTGATAAAATTTGATATAGGGTGGGAAGCGCTCCTAAACAAATATCTGTTCTCCTGTTTCAACAAAGGCAAGTAATCCAACTCCAAAAGATATCTAAGAGCTAAGCCAACTTAGATGGCAATCATTTGAATGCATCACAAAGGGATGAGAAGAGAGTCTTTGCCTTCTTGTCAACTTTTTCGTTTCCTATTTTATCAACATAGGAAGCACCCAGCCAAGACAAATAATTTCTTTATTTAAATATCTGCAATGGATTCTTATATAGACTCCTGGAATAAATACAACTTATGAAAGTGTGTCCAACTACAAGAATATGAATCTTGAAGAATATCGTACGTAATGTCTATAGTCATGCCGTCAATATTTTGGCGTAATTGGAAGAGACTTAGAGAGGGCAGGATCTAGAACAACTGATGCAGCATCTATCCCCATACCCGATTTCGAACAAATTACTAAATAACCAATATATATATATATATATATATATATATATATATATATATATATATATATATATTATATATATATAATATATATATATTTTATATATATTATATATAGTATATAATATATATTATTAAGTAATATATATTTATATATATATATTATATATTATATATATATATATATATTATATATATATAATATATATATTCATATTATATATATATATTAATATATATATTATATATATATATATATATATTTATTTATTCAAAACACCATATCCCACATAGCTGCAGGGTGGTGTTGATGGCTTATAAGTTTTCAAACTTATCACCACCATTCACGAAAAGAAATGTAGTACAGGGTGTTTCAAAAAGAATCACCCGATTTGAAAAGAGTTTATTATGAAAACTAATTGAACATAGAAATTCTGCGATTAAAGTTAATGTTACAATTACTAAGCATAAATATTTTCACACACCAAATCAGAAGGTGCTTCAATATGTCTACCATTGGATGCACGGCATATGTCCGTACACGGTAGTCAAACTCGTCCCAAACCTTTGCGAGCATGTCTGCATCCACTGCTTCCACGGCTGCTGTTGTGCGTACCTTCAGTTCGGTTAATGCAGCGGGTGAGATACGCAGATACGCATAAGGAGATACACATAACAGCAGCCGTGGATGCAGACATACTCGCCTGCAGACATGCTCGTATATATAAAGGATTCTGACGAGTTTGACTACTGTACAGAGTACAGACATATGCCATGCATCCAATGGTGGACATATTGAGCACCTTTGATTTGGTATGGGAAAAATATTTATGCTTAGTATTGTAACATAAACTTAATTGCAGATTTCTATGTTCAATAGTTTTCATAATAAACTCTTTTCAAATCGGATGATTCTTTTTGAAACACCCTGTACACGTATAATAGAAGAGGGTTTTCAGCCCCTTGCTATCAGACGAAGAGAATTATGAATTTTCTTCCTATGACTCGACGACTTCGCGAAACGCAGCTTCACTTTTCATAATATTTAAAGTTTCAAATTTCTTTTCTTTTCTTTTTCAATTTTGAATTCCATTCCAAATAATTAATTAAAAGAAATGTTGTCAAAAAAATTGTTGCTCCTCCATATTGGATTTTATATGAAAATAATTTAAAAATAAATACTTAAAATTTTGAAATTTTGATTCGTTAAAATAAATTTTTCCTTTACTAGACTTGAAATTTCAAACTCTGAAGTACACTCTTCTTTAAAAACAATTCCCAAAGTACTTATTTAGCAATTTCCTTAACAAATTTACAGTCCTCTCTCCAATATATAATTCTTTCAGATTTTGAACATTCTTCGGCAGTTTTACTGCTGCTGCTTCTCTTTTTTGCCTCCCTTCTGGTTTCCACCGCGTCCACACTCGATGACGGTCGAATCATATATATATATATATATATATATATATATATATATTATATAATAATAATATATATATAATTTATAGTATATTAATATAATATATATATATATATATTGTTCACATCGTATGTCCTGCATGTCGTAGAAGGCAACTACCACTTATCTATTGACAGGAATGCTAATGCATACCTCGAAGAAGGTCGTGATCCGCCGCAATTCGGCCTTCATATCTTTTTCGGGCGAAAATTATGAATGTATGGGCACTAGAATGTCAGAGGAAATAAATGTTGAGAAGGGAGGGAGGTGAATGAGATGTATTTAGAAAAGGCACATTTGATTTGTTCTCTGTGCCTGAAACCAAAGATGAAAGGAAACGGTAAAAAATGAGTGGTGTGCTGTGAAATATGTATGTGCTGGTGTGGAAAAGAATGAGAAGGGGAGAGAAGGAGTTACAATTCTGATGAGTGACTTGTGATACAGAGCTATGGTAGATTGTGTGTGTGGGTACTAGAATTCTTATGGTTAAATTTAAGTTTGAAAAGGTCAACGTATGTGTGGGTGTGATATATGGTCCATCTGAGGGTAATGTTGAAGAGAGTACGATTTTCTGGGATAATCTGAATGATGTTTTGGATGGGATGAGTAGGAGCTTCAGATTGAATGTTGTCCTAAATGGTTGGATAGGTGATCAAAAAAGGGATGGCATAACAGGTGGCTTTGAGGTGTCGGGAGAAAAAGAAAATGGCAGGAAGGTGATTGATTTCTGTG